>JAGFPH010005074.1:0-53721 GCA_018207615.1 Philaenus spumarius | reverse complement strand
AGTAATTCAGAAGCCATATTTTTATTTTTTGTAACCTTCCGTTACAATGTAGCTGCTAAAATATTCAATCAGATGAATTTCTAACAACAGCTTGAAAAACTGATACAACGAACATCGTCTCTATAGCTGAATTTGTTATGTCTCTATGAATTTTAAAAAAATCTACTTGCATAAAATTAAGTGACTTGAAGATTACGTTGCAATCACTATAATGTTTAATTTATCACTATAGTAATTTAATACTGTTGCTAATTTTCTTTGTTCTAACTCACTTCCCAAATTACTACTGTTAATTACTTCTATTAAATTTTGATCCCACTTTGCCTCCCAATCTTCATTAACTATTTCAAAATTATCTTCATCATACATTGCCTCATTAAAAAGAATAAACCGTGTCCTCCATTTGCGACTCTATATTACTAAATACATTTGTTTCATTAAAAACAGCATTATTCTTACCTTTACACAATTTCAAACCACACACATACATTTCTTCTTTATTAATGAATTTTGAATTTCTTCATTTCTTCCATTTTAAAATTTATTACTCTATTTTCAAAGTCTATTCTAGCTTTACAGCATTCCAAAAAATTACATCAATTTAAGAAAGCTACTTTAAATCCTACAAAACTTTTCCATTCAGCATTATGAACATCAAACCAGATTTCAGCCTCTTCTTTAAGATATTTTCTAATCAATGCCTTTTTAAATTCCCACTTGTCCTGTCTACATTTGTTCAATATCGCTAAAGCATTTAAAAATGTTTTCGGATGTGGTTCTCTCTTTTCATTATAAAATTCTGGCACTGCCGTTTCATTTTTTACATCACCTATCATAATTACAGAATTGCTATCTATCTTGTCTCTATACTATCTCATTTTTAAATTCTTCAAGATTACTAACACTTTTAAATTTAGAATCTATCTTACTAGCAAAATCTTCTTCCAGATCTTTTGTTTTCTCATTCACTTGTTTAATTTCCGTATTTACCAACACAAAATTATCATTTATCTTTTTGTCCATTTTAATCAAACTACTGTCAACTTTACTATTAATTTCAAAACATTTGCCCTCTACTGCATTTACTTTACTAGTTACACTCCCATTTATTTCTACTAGTTTATTTTCAAAAGATCTGTTAGTTTCATTTACTTTGTTATCAATTAACTCTATCTTAGTATTCATACTATTAAAAATCTCACTAAATTTCAAGTTGCTTTCTGTTTTTAAATCTTTACATTCTTTACGCATTACCTCCATTTCTGTTTTAAGTTTATCTAGCTTCGTAACAAATTTTACACTCAGGTTATTATAACTTGCTTCCGACTTTACACTCAAACTTTCAATCTCAGTTTTTAAATTATTGTTACTTACACTCAAATCTTTAATCTCTGTTCTTACATTTTTGTTACTTTCTTCACTTTTTTCAAATTTAATGCTAAAATTATTGTTCATTTTGTTTAAAAAACACATCATTACTTCAAATTTATCCTCCACAGATTTGTCATCTGACTTAATCTTATTTACATTTTCACTTTCTTTAATTGTTTCATCTACCTTTAAATCCTCTACTTTATTCTCTACACTTAAATTGATAGAGTGATCCATATCTAATCCTGAATCATTAAAGTCTTCTACTGTACTAGCCATCTTTCAAATTATATTCAACAATTTATGAAAAATACAAGTCGTCCGCCACAACATCCCAAAAATCACAACAAATACACAACAAGTTAGTCGTTATAAAATAAAAATTTTTTAAATAAAACTTGTTAAAAAAATTTTGGAATTGAGAAAATATTCTAAGTTCAAAATAAAAAAATATTCAATTTAATAAAAGATTATAATGTGAACTATCCTTTAATAAAATTATTACTCACTTTATTACTTAACTCCAATAAAAACAATCTTTAATGAATTCACTGTACTTTAAAATCAAAAACAAATACTTAGCCTATTTAACCTCAAAACTTCTTTGTTTACTTTTTTAACATCTATCAATTCACATATAACACATCTATGCCCTATGACTTCATCTGTAACTACATTGCGCTACGTTGCGCGCCTACGTCACAGTACAAAGTTGTATTGCACAATTTTGCATCATGATTTTAGCGCCAACATACTTCGCCAATATAGCTTCATATGAGTCATATTTCTTTGTTTCGCTTATCATTCTTTACACAAAAAACTTACTTTAATTTAATTTTCTGGTCTGTGTTTCGTTACTGCTAAAGTACTTGCTACATGGATATATGTGGTAAACAATGAAGTTTAAGACATTGTGACGAACAACTTGAACGTTTATTCAAACATATTAGAAATCATGATGCAACCAGAAAAACAATGAATATATACAAAATATCGCACATAATCAAAAAATCTTATAACAATCTTATTCTGAAAGAGAGACACAATTTACTTTAATTTATCAAAATTTAGAATTCTATTAGCAGACTAAAAAAAATCTAAGTTTACATAAAATGAAATTTCCAAAGTTTACTAATTGCTCAAATGTTCATTTACATAAAAAATATAGTTTTATACTTGCGTATTTTTCAATGGGCTCATAAAACACTGTTTATTAATTAACACAATTCACTTATTCCTTCACCACCTTACATTGCATTCAACCTCGAGGCTCAAAACTTTAACCACTTCAATCCTTCAAAATTACTCGTACAAAATTGTCGACTGAGTATACACATCTTGTATACTACTAAACATTTGCCTTTAAGCCATAATATATACTGATTACTTGTGAAATATACACTTTTACTACTTAATTTGTGGACCTCCACATTTCTTACAACAGACTCGACGCCATCACTCCGTAGGAAGATGCTCAAAACCAAGACGTACAAAGCCTCCTTAATTTTTTCCTTTCACCGCTTACCAGCACCGCTAACTGTATCAACTTTGTCCTCTCCATTCACTTAATGCAAAAACCTGTGATGTATGTGATTTTGTTAAATAGTTCTTCTTGTTTATGGGTTTAAAACACCTGTTAACTGTTCATTGTGTGAATTTAATTTATTTTCATACTTTATTTTAATAGACTACGCACTGTTCTTTTTTGCCAATGTTCCAAACTCACACAAGTATATAACACTTTTATTTATATATGATATTTTTTATAGAAATTTAAGACTAAGTCTGCTTTTGACATTACTTATTAAAGTCAGCTTTTTATATATTTGATTTAATTATTTTAATTTATTTTCTTTGCGTCTTTATTTATGTAATTATTTATATAATACAATTTTCTTAATACTGCTTCCTATACTTTGCATCTCTCATCTTACTAGACCCTTCATTCTTTGTTTTGTTATTATGTGAATTTACATATCTTATCATGTTTTTCTCTCACATGGATTATAGATGCCACATCACTGAAAAGTCGCTACGACCAAACAATTCTATTTTAACTAACTTGGTTCTTTTCCATTACCTTTCCACAAAATATAGTCTAGGTACGGTTAATTAATTTATATTGAAGGACAATTCCATTTTCATGACTAAAAAGTAGCATGATGATAGATACAAAGTAAAGTACAGTAGAGCCGCGGTTATCCGAGGTAATGTCGACTGAGGGTACCTCAGCGAAAACTTGGATAACACGGACTCTGTCAAAAATCGAGGGAGAAACGTACGGTAAACTGGTGAAATTAATGAAAATGTGGTCAAAGATGTGAAAAAAGGCATGTACTGTATTATCAAATGAAAAACTAAAGAGTAAATGAAAATAAAATACAAATACACAAAAGACATACATAGGAACAATAAATGTTTCAGTAAAAAAATTTTTTTGAAGATATCCATAAATGTTTTCTGTTTAAAGGAACTCGCTTTCTTGAAAACTAAACAAACAATATGCAGTATGAGTATCGACACATGCGACGTTTTAAGAGCGAGATTTTACTACTTGATACTGAATCAAACAAAAACTAAAGGAGATGTGTGAGAAGGGGGTAAGCCGGGTAGGGTAGAAGTTAGGCACAATAGAAGGTCGGACAGAAACAGGAAGCAGGTGCAAGCCAAGCCAAGGAGTGATGACATTACCATCGCGTAAACAATAACCACAGATTTCTGTCTACTATTACTACGCTACTAAGTGTATCCGACTACCCTATTAATATTATTCAAGTTATTTGTTTCATTGTTTATTTAGTTCCCTACTTACAAATAAATAAATTATGTTATTTATTTAGAAAATCAATTATTTTCTTGAATAAACAGTATACGTGCACCGGTCAAAATACTTTAAAACGTAAAAAATCCAAATCCTTTTGATGATTAGCAAAGCATTGGCATTACTGTAGTGTACAGTATTTAACAATGATTAAAAATTGTGCGTTTTATTTACCGGAACCATTTTTGACAAAACCATGTGACTAATATAAGTTCAATACAGTAGATTTGCCACTATAGATATTGCTTGGTTAGTTTTATGCATTGAGATTGTTTACGCCTTTCACTTATATTTATACTCATTTGATGAATGTTGTTCAAACGCAATACAGAATCTTTCATTTATTTATGTTATTAAAATTTACACTTAAAAATTTATATTTATGAAAAAACAAAAAAACTTTTTAATAAGATTCCTATGTTTAACAAAAATTCAAGCAATATTTTAAAAATAATTTAAATTCTGGTTATGTTATCTTGAAGAAGTGAAGTACCTGTTTACAATGATTTTGTGGTTATAGCCTGTGTGTTTTGTTATTAAGTCTTATCATAAAAAAAAAAACAGTTCTAGTTGTGTAATGCTATCACCCTTACATCTGCTTTTGTAGTTTTTCCTTTTTTGTTATTTTGATTTTTGAAGTGAATGTAATTTTTGTATTTTATCAAATAAACCATGGAAATTTTTGCATTTAGAACGTGTGTTTTTTTTTAGGATTATTATGTAATTACATTTGTTTTTTAATTATTGTATTTTTTTATTTCAAATATGTATGTATATATACATATATTATGCATATATGCATATAGATCTTAAAGCCTTTAGGGGTTGCTTATTTTCTTTTTATGGAGAACCCAAAACAAGCTGAACCTGTAGGAATCTTTACATAGAGAATTGTACATTGTTTTTTTCTTTTTATTTTATTTTTGTATATCAGAATATTTCTTAAGTAAATCCAAAAATTGCTATGTTTTGTCTCCACTAAAAATATAGATTATTCTTCCTTAATTCTGTATAAGTTTGTAAACTTGGTAAGATTTAGTGTATACCGATTGACATCAATCACACCGTTTGATATAATTAGTGCATATTACCATTGTTGACTTAATCTTGAATCTTGTTCCTTACAAAGTTATTTACAGTGATAGGAACTACAGTAATAACCTGCTTCATTACATTAAAATTTAGTGAGAGTAAAATACATAATGTAAGAAATAAATATAACTTTGTACACTTACCTTTCCTATTTCTTCAGTTTTTGAATCATTGGAAACATAATCTAAAGGTTTTTCAGCTTGGATGATGTATTGTGTTTTTGCCTGTGAATACTTTGTCTGAGCCATAACCAAATCCGACTGTAGTTGTTCCACTTTAACCAAGGCTGTTTGAAGCTGTTGAGTCATTTCTGAAGTCTGCATCCTATTGGGAAATTACCATGTAGTATTTATAGTCATATATAAATGTTATTAAAACTTCACATTAAACTGAGGTGACTTCACATATGACATAGAGAGCTACATAATACTAACATAGAATCACATACCTAGATTGACGCAACTGTTCACGTAAGGTTGCATTACTGCCTTCTATAGTGTTTAGTTGAGCCTGAAGACGCATCGCAGGATGATACCATCCACTGATATGTCGAGTATCCAACGCTTCCAATAAACGCTCTAAACATGATGATTCTATATGCACAGTGCTCGAACCTAAACCATTTGACTATATTAAAAATTAATATTTAAACAAAATTCAGTCTTAATTAATTATGCAAACGTAAAATAAATATTTAGAAATTAAATTAAACTTTTATAGTATAGTATATTACTGGAATGTAGTCTTCTCTAGAATTTTAGATGTACAAGCTGTAAACAAAGCTATATACACATGTGTCCATATTATGAACCGATTATAAAAATAAGATTTTTTTTACAATTCCTTAGAAAAATGAACACAAATTTAATAGGAGTTTTAACACAGATAACATTCAGCTATCTCAAAATTTTAAGCTGATGGATTTTACAGCGTTGCCAGATCGACACCTTAACAATCTATACTAACTTTTTGAGTCTCATGCTTGTATATAGCCAAACTACAAACAAGTTTTGAACGAAGTGCTATTTCTTGGCCAAGGAGATTATAGAGTCCTGAGTTTCACATGACAATCTTCTGTGAACCTTGAGCTTTCTATCAATATTTGTATACTGCTTGTGCATATGGCAACACTGCATAATCATAGTTGCAATTTCAGTTTATTTTCAGCAGTGTTCACTATGTTTTTCATGTAAACAGTAATGCTGACACCGAATAAAAGGATGTGTTATAGCGAAATAACATATATTTGAGTGGAGATAGGTTTAGTGATACCGATGAGCCTTGTAAATTAGTTTAGTAAAACACTGAAAGTTTGTATAGCGAATTCTTAGATCTAAATCCTAGCACTCCCAGCAGTAGGCTTATTAGTAAAAACTATATAATTTCATTCATTTTTAAAATACATTTTTTATGGGAACTAACAGTAAGTCGATTAATTTAGCAAACCTAGATGCAATATTAAAATTGAACAATTTCATATTATAAAGATGCTCCAAAAAATAGTGAATAATTATATTCGCTATTAAAATTTATATATATTTTTAAATTTAATAAAATATGTAGGGGACTAACGTCAGTTAATTTGGCGGATGCCCGGAAAGATTTGTCACTATGGAAATGCCGGCCGGGCGGGTGGGCCTGGCGTGACAACATTCAATATTCCTTAGTTTGGGTTATTGCTTATTGGCCGGCCGGAAGAGGTGGAGTGTATAAAGATAGAACTAACGGTAAAGATTAGCTAACGGTAACATAAACAAACAGAACAACGCCGTCAACACGCCCATCAGTGCATTCAATTAGCCCTTGGGTATACGCATGCCATTACAGTTGGATAGTTTTGTTAATTTTTTATAAGTTGTTATAAATGGGTACACTAGTTCCATTTTTCAATGGGTAGACAATATTTAAAACGGATAATAATTTTACTGACTGGCAAAATGCCCAGAGATATTCTAGCTCAAAAAACTAGTACTGGTAGAACAGGCCTGCAGAATATGTCCGAACGCTCGAACGAGGATCGGGGGAAATTGGGACTGAGCTTGGGAAATTTTGGCCGTGAAAAAATCCATAAAAGTAAGAAAAATATAATTATTTTGGGGAAAGAAAAATAGATAAGAAATGAATGGGAACAAAGGTCAGCCTAATCAGTTTGTACGATACATATACATACACACCAACACACACACACACAAAGTATGTTGTCTGTTCTCTGCTGCAAGCTGCAAGTTTGTGCCGGTTGATGAATGGCAGTTTCCTAATTCTTGACAGGCGTTCAAATACTGGCATTTATTAGGTATTAAATAATTATATGTATGCAAATTTTGATTAGTTTCATACAAATTATATTATTCAAGCGTTTAGAATTAAATCATATTAAACCAAATTATACAATGACACTTAATGTATAGGTATTACTGATGTTTTTTCATTTTTTTTACTGAAGTTCGAAATCAGTCTTTATTAGTAAAATGCGTACAATGTGATGTGCGAACTCATTTATTACTTCGGCTCGCATTAGAATGCCGGAGTATTGAAATCATGCGATGATTTTTTGTGTGTCTGTGTTCCTGTATACAAGATATAAGCACTCACAGACATCACAGAAAACTTCTGGTGGTACCAAAATCTTAGTAATTTTATTGCGGAGAGTTAAAAAGCTTTTGAGCTTTCAAGCGTGAGTTGTAGCGTGTCAGGGTCACGTTTTTGGGTAAAAATTTAAAAAATATTGAGTAAAAATTTTGAAAATACAATGTGGGGTATCGTTTTATATGTTTTTGGGTACGGGCATGGGCGGATCCAGCCAGTTTTCAAGGAGGGGGCTGTCTCCTATCGGGTGGAGGGGGGGGGGTATAGAATAATTTTTTGGGAATACAATGCTTGAAAACGTCTTTTTAGACTATTTCACGATCACCTATTTTGAATAAGAATTAAGGATTATATGCTTTACCCAAAAATAAAGTTTTATTGTAACAAATTGTAGAGAATAAACCATGGAATTGAACTGTATACTTGAAAATTTTAAATAGATTTATTCTAAAAACTTATTTCACTAAATTACAACAACTAAACAAAATTCTTACAAACGTATAGTACCGGTATACAAGGTGAGTCACTACTGACTACATTAATTTTAACAGTTGATTCTACTTATCAAAAGGAACAAAAAAAATGTATATAAGCCCTTGTCTGACCTTAACCGTTTAGCTGTCATGGCGGATTTTGCGATTTTTTCAAATTGCATGACTTTGGTACTATTAGTTTGACGATAAATACCACACTAATGTAGTTATGACATGGAAAGAAATACCATTTGAAAGAGCATTAAATTTCCTATAAATTAAACATAGTACCCAAATAATAACTCATTATACAACGTTTTTTTAAATAACTTTGACAGCTTCTTAACTTCTACGTGATGAACTGACCTTGAAGGCGACTGTGAGGGGATTCAGAAAAAGGCTTCGAATGTGTATCATTTTGAAAATCATTCTCAAAGGATGAAATCGATTGAGAGCCGTGATACGATACCATGTTATTGTTGTGTGTGAACTGTAACTAAAGATTTCGTCCAGTTTCTATTAATTTTAATAAAAACAAATCCAGTAAAAAATGTTGCATTTATTTTTCGTATCAAAAAACAGCTGATTATAACGTTTTTAATTTCCCATCAGCTGATTTAGTCAACAGATTCAGCTGATAAATAAATTACAGATATAGTAATTAGTTTGGTGTTTAGAACCGATACGATAAATCCTAATGCTGTACCTAAACAACATGTTTATAAAATTTCAATATTTTTCTATGTATGAACCCTTAATATTTATACATAATTTTAAAGATAAATAAATAAGGAAGTTTTTTATGTAATTGAACATAAGAGTACGAAAAATTTAAATGATTTAATTGAGCCTTAAAGTTTAAAGGAAAAAGTCTGTAACGATCATTTTTAACTTTAAAGTTATTTAAAAAATGTTGTATAAGGAGGTATTAAGTTAATTGGGTACTGTTTAATTTATAGAAAATTTAATGCTCTTTCAAAATTTGAAAGAGCATTAAATTTTCTAAATGGTATTACTTTAAATGTCATAACTACGTTAGTGTAGTTTTTATCGTCATACTAAAAGTACAAAGTCGTGTAATTTGAAAAAATCACAAAATACGCCATGGCAGCTAAACGGTTAAGGTCAGATAAGGGCTTATATACATTTTTTGTTCCTTTTGATAAGTAGAATCAACTGTTAAAATTAATGTAGTCAGTAGTTACTCACCCTGTATAGGGTGGAACAAAGTTAGTGTTAAAAACTTCGGGAAATGGTTCTATGGGTCAAAATAAATAGAAAATCAAGAATAATATTTTTTTCGAAAAACGCTTCATTTTCCAAATATCCGCCATTTTGTTTCTTTTACTAAATAATTAATATCTAGATAACGGTTTAACTGATTGAGTTCAAACTTTGCATGAAGTTTAACCTAACAATGATCACGCCCCCCGATTTAGGGTAAGCTTCACCCTGGGCAAAACCTTTTGTAGCCGCCCCTCCCACAAAAAATTACTAAAATATTTGTGATTTCTTAATAGTATTGTTGTTCCCCCAATAATGGTGGGTTGATACCATTTACTGTTGTAAAAATAACGTGTTAGGTATTGACCTGAAATATTGTGTGTACTGTTGATAAAAAAAATATTAGGCTTAGGCCTATATTCTTTTTTTAATTAGATTAATTTTTTATAACTACGTATTTAGTGCAAATTACAAACATGCATGAACATAATTTTAAAGGTACCAGTTTGCGCATTTCTAATTTTTTTAGTGTAAAACCAATTTGTTTTTAATAATGCCTACGCAAATTAACAAGTTTGTTGTGTCGTTCCCGTTTTTTTAGCAATATTCTGGAAATAAAAAAAAATCTTCAAAAAATTTCCGCCCCCCAGAAATTGCCGCTCTGGCCTAAATTACTCAAAAACCGTACATTTTAACAAAAAATGTCAAGGTACATTTTTTTGTAGCTCTTTTAATTCCCTATCGAATGATTTAACTTTCAAAACAATCGGATGAAGAATAATAGTTAAGGATAATGACAGCAAATGTACATAAAATATTGTAGTATTTACTGTGTTGGTATAGGATGCCGGGTTGAATAAATAAATTATTAAACATAACTTAGTTTTATCCTTCATTCGATTTTTTTAACAGTTACACCAACCAATAGGGAATCAAAAGGGCTACAAAAAAAGTGTCTTGACATTTTTTGTTAAAATGTACGGGTATTGAGTAATTTAGGTTTGAAATATTCAAACAGCCGCCATTTTTAAATGCATGATTGGATATAATCGCTTATTTTTCTTAAGATAGATCATTGTTAGGTTAAACTGCATGCAAAGTTTGAACTCAATCGGTTAAACCGTTATCTAGATATTAATTATTTAGTAAAAGAAACAAAATTGCGGATATTTGGAAAATGAAGCGTTTTTCGAAAAAATATTATTCTTGATTTTCTATTTATTTTTACCCATAGAACCATTTCCCGAAGGTTTTAACACTAACTTTGTTCCAGCCTGTATAGTTCCAGCCAGACAGGAAAAGGTAACGGCTAACGCGCTTAGGGCGTTGAAAATGTACACATTTTACGGAAATACCCGAATAGTTCGGAACGCTAAACCAGGTTTTACTTATATTAAACGAAAATATAGAACTTGCACTTCAAATCGATATAAAAATTATTATACGAATACTGCATATAGATTTGTAATAGATACATCGATTGCAAAATATGCTTTCTCATTTTTTGAAAACTGTCCAATGGCAAGGTTTTACAGACAAATTCATATCTAAGAAACTATAAGAGTGACGAATGACGAATCATTAGAAGATCGTGGTAGAAAGTTAAAATCTTGACAAATCCAGTGGTGTCCTTATCTTCTTCTCAAAACAAGTCTAACGATTATATGCCTTTAAAAAGTGACGAGTTTGAGTCATTTCCTTATGCTTCCTAGCGCGGCATCAATATTGATTTAGGCAACTACAATTTTACAACGACGATTACATATGTAAATATACATTTTAGAAGAAATTTGTAGATACAAAAATTGAGATTTGATAATATTTAGTGGGTGAAATATTCGATACAAGTTGTGTTGTCTGACACTACTCAATTGAGCAGTCTGCCACTTAGACGATTAAACAAAAATATAATAGGCCTATCCCAAAGGGGGGGGCTGCAGCCCCCACAGCCCCCCCCCCCCTGGATCCGCCAATGGGTACGGGAAAACCGATTTTGACAGTTAAAAAGTCATAGCGCTTCGAGATCACGTTTTTGGGTCAACATTTTGAAATTACAGTGTGGGGTATCGTTTTGTATGTTTTTGGGTACGAGAAAACCGATTTTGACAGTTAAAAAATCTTAGCGCATCGGGGTCACATTTTTGAATAAAATTTTGAAAATACAGAGTGGGGTAACATTTTATAAGTTTTTGGGTAAGAGAAAACCGATTTTGACAGTTAAAAAGTCGTAGCGCGTCGGGGTCACGTTTTTGGATCAAAATTTTGAAAATTCAGTGTGGGGTATCATTTTATATGGTTTTGGGTATGGAAAAACTGATTTTAACAGTTAATTTTAATTTTCTTTCAATTCGTGTGATCTGTCCGAACGAGCCAAAGTCTCGAAAAAGTGTTCCATCTTTTCACTAGTTTCCTTTTTCACTGCGTAGATGGGTGTGGAGGGATGAGGTATACTGTTATCTCTTACATCTCATATCTTTTGTTTCGAGTTTTCAACCCCGTTAGTTTATAAGTAGCAAGTGGTCTAGGTGGTTGTTTATTACTGCGATGTTTAAATTTATATAGTGATTTTTTCCGTCGCAATTGTTTATTATTGTGATGTTTAAGAGGCAATGTAGTGAACCATCAGAGGGTTATTAAGTATTATATTATAGTGTTTCGTAATATTTCCAGTAGTGACTGTGATAGGTAATAGTTCAGTAATTGAATTTGAACTAATTAAACAAAACATTTAACTTTGTATTTATCACTTAAGTACTAGGCCTACTTTAAACATAATAAAATAGCAATAATCAACTTATATTTCTTAGTTTTAAACCTTTTGGGACCATCTGACGATATTTCACCGTAGTTAATTAAGTAAAAATAATGCAATTATTATTTTTTTGAAGATTTATATTGGAATTTATAGTGAATATAATAATAATTATTAAAATATAATGACAATAAATATGTTGAAATAGATAAACAAACTGTGTTAATGTCCGGCGCGTCTGTAGCTAATAGCGATCAATTTTAGGGAAATTTTTTGTTAAAAAAAAGTGTGTTCTGAGGAAGTTTTGTGTGCTAAAATGTTTTCTGCACCGCTGTGGTAGAAGAGGTATCCTGTCAGTTCTGCTCTATTGAGAATGCATTGGCAGAATATTGTGCTACTGTGAAGCACATGTTCGCAGAAGATACTCAGAATTCAGATGAGCCTTAAGGATTCTAGAGTGAGGATCATAAGGTCTTCCTCTCTAATCATAAACACTAATTGCATCATATTCTACAAAAGAACCAATGATGGGTTGCAATGAAACAAAAAAAATGGGCAGCACAACCTATGAAAAATAGAAGAGGCTGTAAATTTGGAAAAGTGAAATGTTATCTTACCATCCTGACTTCGAACACTATCCAGTATCTCATGCATTCCTTTCCTCAAAGCTTCATTTTCGTCAATTACATCTTGCAATTTGTTTTCCAACTCCTCTGCTTCTTTCATAAGCATAACTCTGGTTTCTTCAGTTATTTCAAATCCTATTTTAAAATAAAAAATAAATTTATTTTTTGTCAGTTGAGAAAACTATTATCAATAACACATGTGAACATTGTAATTATATATTCTATACACATCTGATAAATTGTTTAATTTGTTTTATAAAAGATGGTCAAATGAAGTAATTTTAAGGTCTGTAACACATGGATAGGTAAAAATGAAACTACAAGAATGCATAATGCCTACTTAATTCTTAGAAAGGATAGACAGTAAACACAAGCTCTAAAGAACTCATAATACAATTAATTTTCTCTAATAGTTTAAAAAAATAAAATACATGACTCATGGTTAGTGAAAGATAAGTTAGGTCACTGAAGTGAATGGTTTTCTGTTTACCTTTGTTTAGTTCTTTCTTCTGGTCCGAGTCATCATTAGAACTTACGACTTCAGGAACAAATCCAAGTTGCTGGATCTGATTCTTCAACTGTGCCACTATTTGGTTCAACTTTCTATTCTAAAATAAAATAAAAACATATATCTTCAGTCATTTTTATTGTTGTTTATTTGATCATTTACAGCCCAAAAGGTGTTGAAAAATAACCAAAACTTTTGAAGTACATTTCAGCAAGCAATATGATAAAGGCCACACCTCAACCATCATAGCCTTCCAAATGTTCTGTTGAAAAAATGAATGGTTTACAGTGAATGAGTTTCAAGGTTTTTGGCAATTTTCAGAAAGTTTTATTTACAGCAGCATAGCTACAACGTAAAATTTAACGTGAAACCTTGAAAAGGGGTCATGGGTGCTCGCTAAGAAAAGTTTTAAAAAAATTCTAAATTTTAAGGGGGTTTGGGGAGTCAAAGTTATTAAAAAATCGCCATATTTAACTTTGATTTGTCTACTCGGCCGGATCGGGCCAGCTAGTATTGGTATAAAACTTGCTCTGAAAAAAAAAAAACATTTAAAAATATTAAAATAAATATTGCCTGACAATTTTTTAATTAAAAGAACTTTAAATTGACTTTTGAAAAGTAAGAAACTATAATTATGATAAAATAAAAACAAACTTAGTTGGTACCAAATTTAGTTGAAATTTACGACACTGAATACAGAATAAACCTATACTAATCATAGTAACATTAACAAACACTTCCAAGAATAGAAAGATGCTGTTAAAATTGTTTTTGAGAAAATACTTACCACCCACACAGATAAATTAGGGGAACTTGAAAACAAAATCAAGGAATTAAAGATCCAATTTAGAATCAATCAAACTCACATCCATGAAACATGTACTGGAAGTACAACTGGTCAAACCACAATGCCACATTCACCATTTTACTATTTTTACTAAATTTTACTAAAAAATATAACAAACTAAATATATTATTTTGGGTTAAACAAACTTTTATCAGTATTCTCCATTTACACGTATATTGCGGGATGAATTACACACGAAAACTGAGGGTTTGCAGTATATTTCTATACAGATCATACTTAACACCAATTGTGTAGTAATAAATTAATCAATCAACAATATGTACACTAACTAACCTTAAGCCTTAGCTCTATATGCACTTCCTGAGCTGCCTCTAACTGTTTGGTTACTTCTGTCAGCCGGACTTGGTTAGCTTTGTGCTGTGCTAATATACCATCTACTCTGACGACTGCATCCACGTCAATACCAAGTTGTGACCTAGAATACATAGAACATCAATCATTTACTTATGTTAATAAAAGCAGAACTTTTCTTGTTTAGATTTCTCTATAAGGAAAGATCAGGACCCTTCACTAGGTTCTTTAATTCATCTGTCTACCGGTCACAGTTGATTTTCTGAAAAATAGATAAAGGTAATATGATAAAATTAACAAAATTATAAAGCTTGCTAACCTGCCTAAACTCCAATAATAAAAACTCATTAATTTACTATACATTTTGTGGAACCAAGTTTGATGATATTTAACAACGGGGTATTGTTTGAAAAGGAATCTAAGGATACCAAAAATATTTTAAAAGAATTATGTGATATGTAATTTCCAAAATATTCCCAAAATATTACTTAAAAACCTATACTCCTCTATTTACGAAATTTTCTGCAGCTAAAACTTTGAAAAAATCTGGTTCGTTTCTGATGTTTATATGCTTTAAGATTTAAGTATTGAGAATTTGCAAACGAGGACTTACAATGATGATCTCTTATCAAATTAACAAACATAGTAGCTTCAGTTCCACAAGCATTGTTACACTTTTCCAACATTTCACAAAACTAATATAAAATGTTAGACATCAAAAAGTTGATCCTGTCAGAATAATAGGTAGTTCAAATTTTGTAAATATCATAACTATTAATATAATCGTAATAATTACATAAAGGATATACAATATAATTAATTATAATAATCAACTATATTTAATGTAAATATTAATCAAATAATTATTTTAGTGTGCATTTCATCGATAGAAATATGATCCGTATTTTGAAGTGCAGTTGCAACGATAGGCGTTGCAAAAATAAAAGTTTATTGGTTATAATGTGTTAAAAAAAAAAATAAAAATGGGGTTCGGTAGAAAGTTCAAAAATTAAAAAAAATGTTTTAAATCAAAAATAAAAATGCTATATGTGGATTATCTGATAATTATCAATATCTCTCCATCACCTCCTTCATTTACTCACCTTAAAAACAAAAGTCGTCGCTCATGTAATACTTAAAATCACTTATATACCTCCTAGGCCTATTGCCTTACTTCAATAATAAATCATCACCCACCTAAACTCTCCATAACATCTTTCTCCCAACTTCAACGTAGAACAATATCATTTGCTTCACCTTAACCTAACTCACCTTTAATTCACCTTAGAAATCATCTTCACTTAACTCCCATAATCTTAATAAGAAAAGAAAAAAAAAAATAATAATCATAATGTTCGCGATAATCCACATATAACCTCACTTATGCACTGTTTGCATATATTTACTTGTAATTATTAATCACTGAGAAATATTTGTTAATTGATTTTATTTTCTCAGGGGTGGATACCTGGCTATTAAAGTACTAGCTAAATGGACATTCGTGGCTATATAAAGAAATTCAAGGCATCGTGGCAAGACAACTATTATTTACTCAAACATGATTGAAAATGAACATTTACAGCAATTAAAAAACATCGACATAATGATACAAATATATAAACAAATCAAAGAACTATTTACAATTATACAAAGTTTTGCCATCCATATCTTAAGCTATGACGCAATAGAAATCAAAGAAGTTAGTTTTTTAGTAAAATGAAAAATTTTTTACATCTGCAGACTAAAATATGTCCTATGGCCATTATTACTTACAGTTTCACTTGTTATATTCGTCGCACTGTTCTTTACCTAGGATTTTTTGTCAATAACACAATTCACTTCTGAAGCCTATCTTACACCATCCCGTCGAAGCACGTGAAAAAAGTTATGTGTCGAAAAACACTTAGTTTATTTGATTAATTCAATTTCTGATAACCACACCAACTCGAAGATACATTTGTTTTAGTTTGTGACTAAACTTGTCACCATTTTGAAAGAAAAACTACATTTTTCGTATATTATTACAAGCCGACTTTGTGCAACTCACATGAACTGTTACGCCATATTGCTAGAAGAGTATATTGTTTCTAGAACGTACTGTCTCGTCCCACCGCTACCAGAACGTTCTGTCTCGTTCCGTCTCTTTTGATATCTGTGTTCCTTCACGTACACAGGTTGATCCCTTCTCTCTCTTCTAATTGCTTCCATGATCATTGTATATGTTATCATACTAAGATCTCGATACATTGAATTGTGTTATGTCCCGTTACTATTTTCTATTTATTGAACTGTTTATAATTTCGACTGCCGCTTTATTGTTCGCTTATAACGCACCACTCATTGAAACAAAGTTTTTATATAACTTTCACATTTTACATATGTTCATATATTAATATGTTTTTTAAGTCTGCTTTTACTTTACCTATCTTTACAGTCTGCTTTTATATTTTATTATTTGTTTATAAAAAAAAAATGATTCTACTGTAATTATTTTGCGTCATCAAGAAATGTAGTTATATGAAAATTATAAATGATTAATATTATTTAAGTATTGCGTCTTTTATTTATTTAGACCAAACCTCTGTGTTTTTAGTCACTATAGGAAACAGCTGACTATATCTTATTTTATATTTTCTCTGTGACATGGCTGTTAGTGTTACACAGTGTAGACAGAACTTTCAAAACAAACGGTTTGTGCAAAACTGTCCAAGCCATGTTATTTTCTAGAACCAGTCAGTCTCTGAACAAAATCACTGTATATCTCAGCATATGATGGTTAAATGTAAGGGTTAACTATGTCATGTTCGTGAATGTGGATTTCATCAGAATAAAGTGAAGTGAAAAAAATGTACAACTAATAACTATTTCAAAACTAATGTAATTATTTGATAAATTCCTTAGGGAACTAGGCAATTAGGGATTGATTAATTGTTTTCTCTATAAAGTACTCTGTTAAAATGAATGTCAATTTTATTATTAATGAAAAATCTTGAAATCTTGAGTAAATAAAGTTAGATATTCAACTGTCATGCTAGTTTGACTATTCATTTGAGAACCACAATCTGCACTTACAAGTACTCGAGTTATGCATTTTTATCCCCGAGAAATAATTTTGTAAATTATAAATTAATTAATCACAATAGATACACAAAATATTTTTCAAAATTAATTAAAAAGTGACTTCATGTAGAGTTGTGGAACGCTTGTAGACATCACAGCTCAGTTTATGTGTGAAGTGTTCTAACAATTTAAACTATAGAATGCTAATGTCAAATAGTAGTAAACTATGAGTTGCCAGAACTCTGTGTTTTTAACAATCAACATTGAATTTATTTGGCTTTAGTGAATTAAGATGCAAAGTAGATAACAGAATGGAAATATTGCTTCAAATTTTTAAATGATTATCAATTCTGACTGGATCAACAATTTCAGGTCTGATTTACAACATTGTTCTAAGAAAATTAAAACTTTGAAATAAGGTATAACTCATATATGAATTCTGTTTAAAAAAATTATAATATTGTTTTATAATTTGTATTATTTAACTCACAGCTAATTGAACGTTGTCTCCTTCAAAATAATGCCCTCCTATATTTACTCACATGTTTCCCACTTTATCAAGCAGTCCAGAAAAGCTTCTATTTGAGAAATACCAGTGATTCTTCTTAATGTCATCAATAGTCCCATTGACACTGTTATTTTAACACTGATTTTAATTTTGGGAATAAGACACAAATTTGGGGAGTAGGGAGGCTGGGGGAAACAGCCATCTAATTGTTTTACAAAAATCTTTTGAATTTACAAGGCTTAATAGGAAAGATCACTGTCATGGTGAAAAAACCATCAGTGTCTTGCCACAACTGTAGTTTCTTTTTGTATCATTTTCTAAACGCTTTTGGTATTTCTGACTTTGAGGCAAACATTTTAAATGCACAACTTTATTAAAATCGAAAAAAGAATGGTGAGCATCATCTTGGCAGAGGATCAAGACTTTGCCAACCCAGTGAGATGACTGGACATTAGTTTCAATTCTCTACAGAAATGAACTTCTGAATAACTGTTTCATATAAGTTGGCTTGATCAAGGAGTTTCTAGCAAATGATCACATGATCTTCTGCTCTTCGATTATCGAACAACAAACAAACTTTGATGAAACTCGATACATGTTCAATTTTTTGTTAAAGTCTCATTACATAACCTGATTGAGATTCCAAACTTTTCTACAAGTTCTCTAACAGTCAGACAACAGTTGAAGTTGAAGTCAAATAGAAATAACTTCGAGAATAATAAAGATTTAAATATTTTATAAATCCGGTTACTTGACAGCTTATGACTGTTACAGTGCTGCTAACCACACTTTGCTGATGCTCCTTTGCTGTATAGTTCAAAGAGTTTGGTTACTTTTTAACAAACATAGCATGCTCTGTAAATACAAATGAAATTTACAAATAAACAATAAGAAGTCTATTAAGTCCGTGTTAAACTGCCTTGTCAATGCCGACACTTTTAAAACCATGGTCAGCAAGACTCAATAAAATTTTGTACAAATTCCTAAATATTGAGTGTTTGTTTTTTTTTTATTAAAATGGAGATCTAACAAGTACCCTTGGTTAATAGAGTAAATTGTAAACAATAATAAAATGACTGCAGCTGTAAGTTTTTATTTTAGAACAGAAAGTTAAACAAAATATTGTTACAGTTAAAGAATCTAATCCAGCAGTTTAGATTTATCCCTGAAGTCATTAGTATTAAGGGGTTTCTTGGAGAAAAACAGCTGTGTCAGCACAAGACAGCTGTTTCTGTATGGGTTAATGGACTCATGGCAAATTTCTTTAACAAAAGCATACAAAAAATTGTGCACAATTTAGCAAATGATTAAACTTGGTTGGTGATTATGTGGGTAAAAAGTTTAGATAGTGAGTCATATTATACTAAATTTAAAATAAAATCAAAACCTATTTATAAAACAAAATGTTTCTTACTTTCCGGCCAATAATTATATGTATTAAAGTTATATTAGCTTAATGTACCTTAAAGATAAATTTTCTTCTTCCAAATGATTCGCATCAGCTTGTAACTGATTGCCTGCTTGGATCAGTTGTTGAATATGTTTATCTCTTACATTCTTTTGTTTTTGTAAAGCCTTTATCTTCTCCATTGCCTCTGGAAGCCCATACACACCAGTCTCATACTCTCGTAGTTGAATTACCATTTCAACCATCTGTAAACAACATAGATTCAATGTTGATGAGGGACTGTATATGACACGCTTATTACGTTACAAAGTAGTTTGCCCTAATAAGATATAATTTTTCCTTAAACATCAAATTTTTGTACAGATCTTACATTTGTTACATTTGACGTTTGATAATATATGATCATAGTCCCACAACACCATATGTTTATGGTAAAACAGGTTTTTTAGAATTCTTGAAATTTAAAAGTAAACAAACAAAAAGATATCACTTGTAAGTTTAAACAAACTTAATACAACAGTGATTCAAGAAAAATTTAAGAAAACTTAAGCATTTGTGAATTAACCTGAGCGAAGATAGTTGTAACTATTTTGTTCATATAATTAAACTAAGCATACCTCAGCAGATTTAGCTCTTGCATCTTCTTCAGCATCCTTTACTCTAGCTTCCAATAATCTCATCCTATCTTGAGCTTGTAATAGTTCCCGTTTTAGCTGTTTTACAATACTAGATTCTCCATTTTTGTCCAACCTGAAATTAAATAATGGAAATAATTGCATAGAAAATATTTAATAATTTCAATCTCAAGCATAACTGTGCAGTTGCAACAGTGGCTTGACAATTCATTTCATTTAATGTATTAAATATTTGACAAACATTCATTTTGAATATTTGACAAACATATTGTGTAGGAATTGTCTCACCTATATCTATTTATAAATTAAACTTATAGTCAACTTTAGATTACATCAACACTCAACAATCACTACAATGTAACATGGTACATCTTTAAAATACATAAGTGAAATACAAATAAATATGGTAAAGGACTATGGTTTAGTCATTTCAGTTACCAGTACATCAATCACTGTACGCATCAGTAATTAGATATTTTAACATTACAACAAAATACATTAAACAAATACATAACTAAAACAAAGTGCACCAAGAGCATACTACAATGTATGCAGCATAACCGTGATGTGAAGGATACCTCATCAGGCACAGCTACCAAAACCATAGTACAGAAACTCTCCCACCAACAACAGCAAAATGACTCAGACAACAGCAATCGCTTAAGGCTATATTTAAAAGGATTATATGACCCTAATTGGGTTAATTTTTTCAGAAAGTTTATTAATAAAATATTGCCCCATTTGTAACGGCGGTTTTCTATAAAGACCAATCCTGTGCTGGTTTGCTTGATACTTAAAGGCATTTCTGGTGTTATAGCCATGAATACCCTTATTCTGTGTATGCTTATACTTAAATTTGAAATCAATAATAAATTATTTCCAGTATGTACAAACTTGAAAGTGCCATTATGTATTCTTTAAAATAACTTTTGCATGATTGTTGTATCTTCAATCCTGCTAAAAGCCTAATAGCTTCTTTTTTCTTTTTTTTTTTTTTTTGAGGGTGAATACACTTCTCATATTTTGGATGAGGAACTTCCCCAAAGTACGATTCCGTAATTTAAATATAGGTAAATTAGACCATAGAAGGCCATCAAGAGTAAGGAAGTCCCAGAATATTCTCTTAACTTCCTTAATGCAAAAATTTCAGAACTATCACTTGCACTAATAACTGTCATATGAACATTCTATGTCAAATTACTGGCAATAATGAGACTTAAGAACTTCATTGAGTTCTCTTCAAGCTTCTTCTGGGTTTCTGATAAGGGTTTAATTTTAAGCTGAAATTCATATTTCGTCTTTATCAATACACAAGTTATTTTCGGCTTGTAGCATTGACCTGTAAGAAGGCCTTTTGCTCAAGAATGTCTGTGGTTTTGCCTTGAAAAGTTAAAGTAGTATCATCATCAGCAAACTGGATCAACTTATTCACATTTACTGCTATTGATAGATCATTTACATAAATTGGAAGCAATACTGGCCCAAGAACTGAACCTTGGGGTACCCCGTCACTATATGTCAGTTCCGATAATCTTTCTGCAACAGTAACCCACTGTGTCCTGTTACTTATGAATAATTTTAGCCACTGCCATGGCAGTCCCCTAAAGCCAAGTCTTTCACATTTCATTAAAAACAAATTAAGATCTACACAGTCAAAAGCCTTAGACAGATCCCAAGAAAGCACTTATAACCTCATTTTTACTATTAAGAAATTCCATTACAAACTTGATAAAACTCCACTATAGCATCTATGGAGTTTTCTATCTCAGTTTTCAGTTTAATGAGCCAGGCAGAAATGCCTCAAATTTCATTAGTTTTAATGTTTTACAATTGCAAGCAGTCAGCCGTTTTAGTTATGATTTGTTTGTCTTTTTTGTAGTAAAAACACATTGAGGAAATAGAGAAAACAAAAAGTGTAAATAAAAAGAACAATAAAATTTACAAAATGTATTAAAAAATATTTAAATTTGCATGCAGACTTTTTGTTAACAACAAAACATTACTAGAGTATGTTAAACCATTCAGAACTATCCCATTATTTATACCAATTTGTAACAGATGTTATTTACCACAAAATAAACACTGGTACTTTCAAGCTATACATGGACTTAAGGTCAGCATGTATCAGAACTTTATTCATAGAGTGGGCCTTAAGGCCCTCTATTCTATGTTTAAACTTTTTATACATATTTTTTTATATGTTCAAGTAAATTTTTTATATTTAAAAAAAATTTGTGTTCAATAATGTGCAGAAGTGTTTTTGTAATACAACAAAGGGAAAGTGGAAAGTGTAATACAACTTGCTTGGACATGAAAGTGGATAAATTACCAAAATGGTTGTCATTACAAAGTAGAAAATATTTTTACATAAAGTAATTCACATAATTATTAATACATATCTTAACAGTTATTCTTACTAGTTGACTTTTTGTTAGTCAAAAACCATGAACGGTTAACATCACCTAAAATATGAACGTTCAATTAATGGTCACAAATTGAACCATTGAAACACACATAGAAACATAATATATAAGCCTACAAGAACAACAAACAATTCACAGCACACTACTAAAACTAGTTAACAAACAACATCTATATCTAAATATTACCAATCACACTCAAAACGATGGAAAAAATGCTAATACCATACCAATGATCTGGGTAAATAACCCAGCATTATATGAATGCAATTAGGTATACAAAACCTCTTGTGAACTCTAAAAGAAGATAATCCAAGGGTTAGCATAAAATGGTAGGTGCGTAGATGAGAAACCACACTTCTTTTGAAGGTTTTGGCGGTTTGAAGATATTAATGGAAGGACTGTATCTTCAATCTCTGTTAATTTATTATTATAATTACCTTTTCTTGGAAGCTGTCGTACAATCCTTGTGTTTTTCGTCAATCTTATACCATGACGGCCGTTTCAACTATTCATTCTTTGTCAATTTATTATTCTACACTACGGAATATCTTTAACCAGAAGGTTTGTGACATTCAGATCTTGGCTGGATTCCAGAGAACTTGTAGAATCAGAACATGTACGGAGATGTACTGGCGATGGTGAAATAGTAATCAGTATTTCGAGTATTGCAAACAGTTCTACTGTATAAATAGAAGAAGCTGAGGGCAATTCAAGAGGTGAAACTCATTTCTGACAGAACAAATAAACACACATTTGGCTCTTCTTAGAGCCATCCGTGAAAATAATTCCTCGAAATTACTCATAGACATAAAACATCAGGAGTAGTTTGTTTTAAGAGTCTAGACTGCAAGAGATTAACAGTTAGTATTTGAAGCGTTTGTGGTGAAACAAATGATCGTGAATTTATTTACATAGGGGGTAGTATAAATCCTAGGTTATTAAGGCTATGAATAGACCGAAACCCAAAAGATGCAGTCAATTGTTGGCAGACTTCATACCACTCAATTAATTGGTTATTAGATATAATATTGTGTGCACGTTGAGGTAGTTTGAAGCATTAGTTCATGTTATATTGTTCATATATTATACAATAGATGCAGCTTTTGTCAACCTCATATGAGTGATAGTTCACCTGTTTTAACAAGCAAATTTCAAATGGCATTAGAAAAAAATCTCCTGAAACAAGACGTACTGAATGGACGCTATAAATGGAATCAATCTTCCTTAGAACCAATAACAAGTTGCAGCAAGCAGGTCCTATCCGTATTCCAATAAGAACCAATTAATTAAAACCAATAACATATCTAGAATTTTGATTTCTTTCTGAAACATTCTATATCAACAACAGTACAGTCAACTCCCGATTATCCGGGATAATTACCAGCAAGATATTCACGGATAATGTGAAATCCCGGTTAAAGCAAATCGTTATAGTATAGGGCACAAATACAAGGTATTATGCAAGAATTATAAACATAATGGAAATACTGTACCTTTAATCACTCCTAAAACGTATAAAAAAATACAAACACTGCATTATTTAGATTGAAGTAGCAGTACAGCAATATATTATTTACAATGTTCAAACACGATTAAAATAGTCAGAGTTTTTTGTTTATTCGCGTTTGCTTCCTTTTTCAAAATTGTGGATCTTATTTTTCGTAACACGAGCTTGTCACATAATAATGCATCACCTTGACCGTCTAAATAGTCAAGAATGCCTTCGACGTAACTCAGAGCTGTGCCGTGGGTCACTTTCGGCTAGAGATGTTACGTCAATAACACAACTGCTACTTAGTAACTGCTACTCGTGATTGCAGTAGCATCAGTTTCATGTGTGTCGTTATTCGTTTGCAACAAGGCCGTCCGCCCTCCTGTCACCCGCATTTTTTCACTTCTCGCCCCACCGGTTGAGCCGCAACCCGTATAAACCAATCCCGTTTAATCGGGAGTTGACTGAATAAATAATATTTTATAAATTAATTTAAGAAAAATGGACTTGTCTCTAGAAAAATCTATTGATTCAAATTTTTACAATACACAAAAAATAATAATAATGCAAATGTACTGAAAACTGTGACTCAAACCAATCAAATAGTAAACAAACCCCTTAAGTTTTTGCTTTCATTTCCTTCGCCCTGTCAACCATTCAATACACAGTCAAGAATTTGTTTTTTGACTACTTTTTGTTTTTTTTATAAATTTTACTTAAGACTAATGTATTTGTTACACATTCTTTTGTTCATTTCATTCAACATTAAAAAAAAACAACAACAAAATATAATGTCCAAAAACTATTTTTTATTTGTTTTATTTTATGATATCACGGTTTAAAATGTGAAAATTAACTGTCATTGTCTATCTGAATTATTTTTATCAATAATATTTAGGAATAAATTAATTTTTAATACATACTTAGCTTTGGCTTGTGCCTTGTATTGCCGAACAAGAGAGTTATTCCTTTTAACATCCTCCATAGCAAGTGTAAGTTGTTTCTGAAGGTCCTCAATTTCTTGTTCTCTCATTTCTAATGTCTAGATTCAACACAAATGATATCCATTTATTTAAACTTATTTTTTTATAAAATTTTACACAAAATTTTATTGCTATCTAGTAAAAGAAAAAAAAGTAGTTTTATGTAGAATCGATAGTGTGTGGAAGATATGTAAACATTCACAACAAATTGATCTATCAAGAAAAAGGGACTAGAAAAAACAAAAATCACCTCCATATGAGAGTGTACACAATTTTAGACAAACCCCAAATAAAAATTACGTTGACAAGATGTGCACACTGGATATGGTCTTTGCCATATGAAGGTTTACAAAATCCTCTATAAAATCATTCACAGTGATATTAATAGGCATGTAGAGGATATTTTTGTTTTATTTATACATATATATTATATATTGTTTAATGTTTTTACTTTAAATCATGGAAAAAGCTAATGACAATAACTATATTTAACTGTTAAACCCCAAAGTACGACATTGCCGTCTTGTCAACCAAACTACCCTCTGTAACAGGATAAGAAACTTTTACTCTTATGTTGGTCTCACATTGGAACCGACTACGTGCGACTGCCGACGACTATCATTCGACTTGGTCGTATTGTTGGAGCTCTCACATTGGAGCATACCCCTTGTAGTCGGTAGTCGTTGACAGCAGGCAATTGCGTGAATTGTGTGTTGAATTTTGTTGCAGTATTTATTTAATATTTTATTTTAAATACTAGGGGAAACCTCTGCGTGCTCCGCAAGCCAACCCCGTTGGAACCTTCTATACACATATATTATGTTATGTTTTCTTTATAATAAAGATGCAGGATTAATAATAACCCCAAAGCTAAGATGGTAAATAATGTTAAATTTCCAAATCAAATTATTTCGGATATTTTAAAACAGCAGTTATAATAAAGGTTAAAAGAATCTATATGCTCGGGTTTTCACTTTAAAAAATAACTTAAAAGTTAGAAATACAATTAATTGCTTCACACTTTGAAATCACCTCTTAATGGAAATATTAGAACAAACAGCTGATTACGCTGTCAACAATAAACATATTTATTTATTATTTATTATGGCGCTCCTAATGCCCTAAAATATTTAGTATATTGTATGTTTTTTTTACTTCAACAGATGGCGTTGTTCACAAAAACCTATCTTAAAAGTTAGAAATACAAATAATTGTTTTTAAGTTTTAAATCAGCTGATAATGGAAATATTATAGGAAACAGCTGACTACTTTTATTATTATAGTCAATAAACATGTGTAAATGTTTACATTTTAGGCGCTTACATTTTTGTTAAATATCGAGTATATTTTTGTTTTTGTTTTTATGTTCAATAGATGCTGCTGTTTTTCAAAAAGTATATAAAAACATGCATGTATTCGAATGGAACATTGTGTCAAAATTTCAATGTAATCGGTGAAGAACTTTTGGAAATTAGCGATTTTGAACAAACGCACATTTACATTTTTATTTATATAGATGTACGGATTGTTTTACCTGGTTGAAAGTAGTAGTTTGTTGATCAGGCGAAGAAGACGTTCAAGAACGGAACGGGTTAACCAGATGTTCATGAAGAGAGAAGAGCACGGCGAATTTCACCATTTAATGAATGATTTGAATAATCATCCTAAGAAATTCTTCAACTACTTTCATATGAGCTTGGACACATTCAACTATATTTTAGAAAAAGTGAAATCTTAGCTGACAAAACACAGCAACTTTCGCCGTGTGATATCCCCTGAAGAGCGCTTGGCTTTTAAACTGAGGTAAGTAGTCAATAAAAAAACATTTATTAAAACTTGTAATATATTCCACAGAAACACATTAAACTTAGCTTACATTCATTAGATTATACAGTTGGACACTTGGTATTAACACTTGTAGATAGATACTTTTTTTTAAACCCAATAAACCACACCGACAAATTTAGCGCAGGTATATTGTTCAGGGGTAAAGTCATATAGGACCAAAATCTTGAAAAAACGTTGTAGCACCTGCCAATTAGGTGGTGTAGTGTTTTGTAGGACCTCATATGTCGTACCTGAAGATGAACAATCACTTCGCCATTCATCATCAATTGATGACTGGAAGGAAGGATTTGGGGAATATTGTGGAGTTCTGTAGTTTCAAAGCTCGCATTATGTTTTTCGCAATGCCAGCTGACGAGCAGGAGGTATCTATTATAGGAAAGGGTGCAAACTCAACAAGAACTACATTTCGCTAACAGCCATATTCCCTTTGAAAAGTTTTAGCTTTTCTACTTTGATTTTGAGCATTTTGTCATCGAAATTAGATGCTTCCTTCAGCCGTTTGGATACCTTCTTCAGTGGTAACTTGAAAATATGCCGAGAGGTTAAGGTCATTTGGGATTGTGGTGACGGTGACGTAATTTGTGGAAAGGTCCCACTATCATCTTCTAGGGGACAATAGCTTACAAGGTCGGACTCTGGCTCATCACGTTCATCAACCTCTGATGGGACGCTACCTGTTAAGTCTCTTGAAGTCATTGTATCTTTCAGAAATAACACCATTTTGTAATAAGGCAATTTAGGTATGAACTCTTCTCCTGGGTCACCAGACCTATGCCCAGTAAATTTTTTCAATTCTCTTCTGAATATGTCTCGCAGACCTCTCCATTTCTTCTTAACTTCTTCCACTGAAAAAGACAAACATTTTTGTTTCAGGAATTTGACCACAGGATCATCTTTCAAAACTATTGGACATTCTTTCCAAATCGCTAACAATACTGTAGGTGGCATTGTGAAAGAAACTTGCAGGACGATTTGGAGAAAACTAGTGGAAATACACATGACATTCCCGTCTAATGAAGAGTCCATCAGCATTGCAGAAGGGTTTTGGCAGCAATAGAAGTTCCCAAATTGTGTAAGTTCCATGGATGGGAAACATATTCGTATCAAAGCCCCTTCACACTGAGGCAGCTTACATTATTATTGCAAGCAATTTATTTCTATTGTTCTACAAGCTGTAGTTGGTTCAGACTATAGATTTATAGTAGGTGTGTATGGTAAAGAAAGTGAGGGGGAATATTTTCAAATTCAAATTTGTCAAGAATGTTACAAAATGGTTCCCTCAACGTTGCTTCTGAACGGCAATTACCTGGTCCTGAACTGTTTTTACCTTATGTAACTATAGGAGACGTTGCTTACCGTTTAAAAACATTCCTAATGCGCCCCTACCCTTAAAAAAAATGCAGGACGTGAACAAGTTATTTACAATGAACGTTTATCATTAGCTAGACAGGTTGTTGAGTTTGCATTTGACATTATGACCAGCAAGTGGAGACTGCTAACTAAAGCCATCGAAGTTGAGCCTGAACGAGCTGATTCTGAAATGTATCTGTCTGCTTCATAACGTTGTTATTGAAAGAAAAGGCGTACCTTTGAACTTTGGACCCACACCCAACGACTCTCAACAAAACATAGCCACTATGGGTTCTCAAGCAAGAACTCTGGGTGAAAACAGAGCTGCTAGACGAGCATTTGATATTCGAGAACAATTCAAGACGTTTTTTGTAAACAATGCTTTAAATTTTGTATAAAAGTACCTAGCCTTGCTTGCTAGTATAAAATAATTATAAGTGCTTACCCACTTGTAACTTGATGTAATCCAAGAATGGTTTGATATAAATTTGTATATAAATACGAGCAAATTTAATAAAATAAGTACAATAACAAATATTTACCTTTGATCTTTGATTGTTCGGCGACCTCGTTCCAAAGGCGCCGTTGGACTTCTCTAGAATGATAATGCATACTTTTTTGATTCCAGAGGCTCTCCCTTTCTTGAATCAACAGAATAAAATTTTCCGTGTTCATTATTAACTCACAAATACTTCTTTCAACTTCATCAAACAACACTGCCAAGTCACATGAAAATCCCAGCTGAATGGGATCAAGTCGAAAGTCGGATCTAAACGCACGTAGTTGCACGACTAAATCGATTCCAATCTGAGAATGCTGATTACATGATTACATTCCCACAATCGGGAAAGTCGCACGTAGTTGGTTCCACGTGTGAGACCAGCCTTAAGTTGCTATTAGAACTGGAGTAAATAAATTTAACAAAGGATATAAAAATCTTGAATAGTGTCTACGACTATCCAAGGAAAATAAAATTGAATAAATATCTCTACAATTGAATAAAATTTTAGGATAATCAGTGGCAACTGGTTCATTGGCACTGTTACACTAAAAAAAAAGAAATAAGCAAAGGTGTGTGTAAATTTTATATTTTAAAACAATACAGGGTAATATGACAAATTTTGAAATTTATTAAGTCATCTTTTTAAAAAAGTTTGTTCAAATAGACAGTTTTAAACCTGAAAAAGGAACAGCTATTAAACACACTGCATGAATCCTTGTGGGAGGTTAGATTCAACAGAACTATTTGTGATTCATTTGCCTTGAGGTGTGATAGTTGTAGGCAGGGCATCACTGCTAGTCCAGGACTTTCTCTGTCTTACCAGTGAAGCGAAGTAACTTGATGATTCAAATAATTTTATTATTGATACTGTTAATGTTGATAATGACTTTATGTTAATACAATTGTGTCCTAGTAATATTTTCATTTTGATATTTGACTTATATTTGTTTTGTTTTAGAATAAAACAG
Source organism: Philaenus spumarius (assembly GCA_018207615.1). Taxonomy (NCBI): domain Eukaryota; kingdom Metazoa; phylum Arthropoda; class Insecta; order Hemiptera; family Aphrophoridae; genus Philaenus; species Philaenus spumarius. The sequence continues at coordinate 23,932 of JAGFPH010005074.1, read as the reverse complement.
ATTTGATATATAAGACAACCATGTCTATAGAACATTTAAAAATAATTTTATTTTCTGTTAACTTTGCATCGAAAAATAGTACAAGTAAAATTAAGAAAGGACAAAAATATATAAAATTGCATGATGTGCAGCTGTGAAAGTACAGATTTGTTTTTTCTTGCCTTATTTATAGAAGCGTTACTTTTATAGAACAAAGTGGTTTTACAAAAAATATGACCAAGATACAAGTAAAATGTAAAAAAAGGTAGTTGCTAAAACAAAATAAGCTCTTTTTTAATATAAATAAAGTTTTAAAATAGATTTAAAAAACTTTCTTTATGAACATAACACTTATGGAAAATGAAAATATCAACAATTTTTTACTTTTCTACAGTACCGTACTTATTTTCTACTATTGATCCCTACATACTTATTAAGTCATGGCACCAGCTTTTGGATACCATCAACCAAAAACTCTGCGCCTGTTCGTTTAATCAGTAAGACGCAGTTTCTTTAAACATGTTATTATTTTCCAGTCGCTTTCCACCACCAAATTTCTTAAATTTTGGAAAAAGATGAAAGTTTGAGGGTGCTCAATCATAACTACAGGGTGGATGGAACTTCTCCAGTTGCTTTGTTGTCCTTGCAGCAATTGGAGACCGAACATTGTCGTGAAGCAGAATGATGCTTGAGATTAGTTCCAGCTGGCAGTTTTTAATGGCGACCCTGAGTTTTAGTAAGGTTTCCTCTTAGCATTTATAGTCATTCCTCTTGACAGGAAGTCTATTGAGAGAACACTTTTCCGATCCTAGAAAACTGTGGCCATGATTTTCCATGTTGATGGTTGTTGTTAGAATTTTCAAGTTTGGTTGAAGAATTTGAATGATGTCCACTGGACTTTGGTCTCTGGAGTATTACTATCCAAGTTTTATCACCAGTCTTAATGTGACTCAAGAACTCATCAACATACGATTTGTTCTTCCGTCAACATTTTTGACACACTTTTTGTATTGAAGATTGCCAGAAACATTTCCATAAATTGCTGATCTTGAAACTTGTGTGAAATTATTTTGTTGAAGCTTGTCAATAAATCTTTTCTTAAACATTTTGTGTCAACTCTTTACGAATAACAGTAGACCTGGGCAGATCAATCTATACCATGAACATTTGACCGTCCTTCATTGAACATTCTGCAACACATACGCACATTTCCATGATTCATTGCACGTTCCCCATACGCTTCAACAATTTGTCGATAAATTTCAGCAGGACAGACTTTTTTGCATTAAAAAACCAAATGACAAAATGCACTTCTCACTGACAGCGAGATTATTAATTAACATAGCGGCAAATAATGCAGCATAACCAAAAAACCAACACGGGCAGAAAGTTGGAACGTACTGGTAGTGTAATGAGGGAGCCGGCTTGTACAGTCGGTTCTTATTTTTAAAAACAACCCTCTTAACATGGTTAGAACTGGATTAAGCACTTAATGTTAAGACTTTTTCAAAACTACTTAGCAAACACAGACCTGTACGTCCAGGCAAATGTGTTAAATCCTTAACATAAATATGAGGACTAGAAGATTATGTACAACAACGACAAAGTTTAAGCCTCAAAATGAATAATATAAACAATAACAAAATATAATAACCTGAGTTATATTAACAATGTCTGCCTTGGTAGAGTCGAGAAGCATATTGTTATTACGAGCAGATAACTCATCCAGGCACTTCTTCGTTTCTGTAAGTTCACAATCCTTTTGTATCAGAAGCTCCTACAACAATAAGCAATACAATTTTTCAAAACTATGTCATTATTATGTTTATTATTTATGTTTTATGGTTTTTAATTTATTTATAACAGTTAAAAGACAATATATCACGTTGTACAAGCTTTTTCAACATATTTAGGATGCCGATGAGTTTATCAAGTTATTCACCACTTTAATCTCTGTATTTAATTGGTCACTTTAAGTGTAATTATTTAAGACAGTTTATAAAAACAGTGACCTTTTCTCTGTAAAAATCAGTTTGGGTTCTACCCAAAAACAGTACTATTGACACACTTTTGTATATGACTGGAGAGATATTTAGAAGGATTTAGTAATAAGGAAATAAGAGTAGCTGTAATTATTGATTTGATACTGTCTCCCCTTCTGCGTTGATTTTGATGTGCTAAAATAGGTATACAAGGAAAACTACAAGTTTGTTACTCATTTCTTAATAGAAGATCAATGTAAGTGAAAATTATCAATGCACAACAGAAGCAGACAGCGTAAACAATGGAATACCACAGGGAAGTGCTCTAAGTCCAACACTATTTAATATAACATATACATGACTTCCAGTCCATACTTGCATCAAATATCAAGTTAGCAATAAATGCAGATGATATTTTGGTATGGGTTAGACATAAAAATGAACACAAGACAATAATAAGTCGATGGGTTAAAAAATGATACCATAAGATGGCAGCTTCTAAGTTAGAATTTACTGTTTTTTGTTGTTTTTTTTCAAGACGATACAAACTTTAAGAATCCTGTCAAAATATGTTAATAAATAACACTAGATGAAAAACTGTTGTGAAGAAAACATATTGAGTTAATATCTGAACCAATAAATAGAAGGCTTAACTTATTTTAAAAAGTTGGCAAACAAACGTGGGGAGCAGATGTCCTAGTAATGAGACAATTAGACCGGCAGTATATATTTATTTATTTTTACATACAGCCATTAAACATTTAATAATGCAATAGGCATTGTCATAGTTCTACTACAATTAATTAAAGAATGTTAAAAACATTAAAATCTGTAAAAACAAACTACAAATTATACAATTGATATGAAACACTTGTGTCTGGTGACAATCTGAATACAATTACATTATTTTATATAATAACAAACATACACTAAGAATTTCACTGTTTGACCATTCAGCCACCATGAAAACCCCCCAGCCTCCAATTTAGTTATTTATGGGATGTTTATTCCACAGAATTCCCTAACATCATAAAGTGGATTCTTAATAAACCATTTATGAAGTTTATTTTTAAAATCATAAATTGGCAGTTCTTTTAACCTTTGTGGCAGACCATTGAAAAGCTGTATTCGCAGAACATAGAAACTGTTTGTAGATCTAGTCAGAAGACAAAAGGGAACATCGATAAGACAGCCATTTCTTGTATTATAGCAATAAATACTAGACCTATAGAGTTCTTCCGTTGAATTGATTTTAATATGAGTAAATAAATCAAAGAAATACAGATTAATTACGGTCATAATCTTTAGTCTAATAAAAATGGGGCGACAATTTTCTCTATAACCTACATTAGCCAACAGTCTAACAGCTTTCTTTTGAACCTTCAGTATTTTCACAATGTTATTTGAATTTCCCCAAAGGTAGAACTCTGGAAGTAGAAAAAATATATTTCTCTTACCGATTTATATGGCAGCCGAGATCTTACATTTCTAATGAAAAATACAATTCTTGAAAGTTTTTTGCACAATTCTTCAACTTGATAGTTCCATGTAAGGCCAGAGTATAAATATATACCCAGGAGCTTAGCTTTATCCATGATTCCATGATTAGTTGAAAAAGTAATAACCTGGGTCTTATTTTCATTCATATCCATATTATTTGCATTGAACCATATACTTGCCGCCCTTAGGGCTTCATCAGAAAGTGAATCTAGCAGATTCGTATCTCCATGACCATTAAGAATTGTAGTATCATCAGCAAAGGACAAGACCTTAGAAGATATACTAATGGGAGGTCATTTACAAATATCAGGAAAAGGAGCGGACCCAGAACAGAACCCTGTGGAACTCCATGTTTAATAATTTCCAGATCAGAAAAAACAACGTCCACATGCACCACCTGCTTCCTTGCAGTAAGATATGACTTGAACAAATCCAGCTCAAGACCTACAATTCTGTAAAACCCCAATTTCTCAAGCAATGCAAAATGTGACACAGTATGAAACGCTTTCCTTAGATCACAAAGTATAGCCCTAGCAGAACCTTTCCCTTCGAGCACAGACAGAACATACTTGACCAGTTTTCCAATGACATCTGAAGTATTCCTACCCAACCTAAAGCCATACTGCTGATCATTAAACATCAGATTCTTTTCAAAGAAACTGTATGTCTGACTTTTGATTAAAGATTCTAATATTTTAGCAATAATAGGTATACCAGAAATTGGTCGATAGCTATCTGGACTGAAAATATCCCCTTTTTGAAGATAGGCGTTACCTTTGAGATTTTTAAACTTTGAGGGAAAACACCAGTTTGAAAACAATCATTTATACAATGTGTTAGAGGTTTAGCAATATATACTATTATCTCCTTAATGAAATTGTTAGTCATGCTATAATAATATTTACTGTGACTATATATATTTAAACTTCTTATAAGTACTAATTAAAACAGTTCTGTTGCCACAGCCCAGCTAAGTCTGGCATCAAATGTACCAAATTTATCCAACAGTTGAAAAGATGTAGTACTTGGTGGCTCAACAGTCTTAATTAACATATCAGCTACTTTTACATAATAACTATTAAGAACATTAGGATGAATAGGAGTTACAGATCTACTTGTATTGACATTACAATAGTTTTTAATGATTGACCAAGCTGCAACACTTTTATTGCCAGATTTCTCTATGAAGTTAACATTTGCAGCCTTTTTGGCTTCTAATATAGTTTTTTTATATACCTTTTTATAATTAATACATATTCTCTTATTCATATCACACTTTGAGCTACAATAATTATCATAGAGACACATTAATCTGGCTTTCATAATTGAGAGTTCTTTATTAAACCATACTATTTTATGATCCCTACCAGTATTTCTTACATTGGATACAGTGGTTCTTCTGTTAGGAAAACAATAATTGAAAACACTCAAAAACCAATAAAAAAGGCATTAAATAGACCTAGTTGACCTTTAGTAGAATCAAGTTTGAAAAGGATAGAATTCCAGTCCGTTTGTCCTAATATAGTTTTTAACCTAACCATTCCTATTTCTGTTATGTTTTACCTTACGAGATAGTTTTTTGACAGGGTTAGTATCTAGAGAACCACCAGAGTGTAATAGGTTAATATATACTGCTTTATGATCAGACAAAGCAGGTTCCATAACTCCTACCCATAACAACTCTCTGGCAGGTTGGTTTAACTATTATATTACCTACACAAGAATGTTTTCTAGTTGGATCCTCAATAGTACAACAAAATCCAAAAGTATGTAGAAGATTCTTAAGCTGATTACCCTTAATATTATTAAATCTCATGTCAAGGTTTATATCACTATAAATAATTATTTTATGTTTTTTTGAAATTGAACGCTGTGTAAGTCAACAATCCATAGACCTGTTCACAAAAATAATTAAGATCACTTGTCGGAGTTCGATAAACAGCAACTGTTGTTAATTTTAGTTCACCCAGTTTCATTGCAATGTATTCAAAATCCATTTCCTTGGCTTCTATATGTAGTTTCAATTTTTCATACTTTAGTTTGTCAGAAACAAATATGCAAACTCCACCGTGACTATGGATGGTTCTACTATAATAGTTTGGCAGTTTATAATTATACATTTTTCACTTTGGATTATATCACCTTTCAACCAATGTTCACTGATGAAGATCACATTGAATTTTTCCTTTTCAAAAAATATGCATCAAGTTCATTAATTTTGTTTCCTATTCCGTGTATATTAATATGAAAAACACTTAACCTAGAATCTGTCATACAAACGTTATTTATTTTTGGAGTCTCTTTACCCACAGACCTAAAAAAGTATAGTTTGGTTTTGGAAGTTCATCTTGTTCAGTGTTGACTTGAACAACACATCTAATGGGATCTTCTTGATTATTTATATTTTTACATGTGTCCTTCAACAGCCATCAATCAAGAAAGGTAGCTTTAGGAGATACCTTGTTTTATATACAAATTTTAATTTTCTTGGTTTTTTCATCATCAGCAATTTTTGCAAAAAAGTAAGTTTCTCTTTCCCATTTAAAAGAATATTACATTTCTTAGTCTGATCACTTTTATGTCCAACCAATTCAACTAACCTTTCATCACAAATTACTGCTTTGCCTCTTGAATTTACTTGATTGTTAGGGGTGAAATGTGTATAAGATCAAAATTAACTTGTGTCTGTGAAATCTGGGGTAGGGCACAGTTGTAAATCATCTAAAAAAGCTAAAAGTACTTCAAAATGATTATTTTTAAGAACATGCCTCCAATATCTGAATTGGTCTGAGTAAAGAAGATTTTGGAAACATTAACATCAAAGCAGTTCCACCAGTTAATCCTATCCCACTGTAGTCATGGACAACATCTAGTAAAGTGACTGATCTCTTAGGGAAGTTAACCGAGGCTGACACCCATACAGAAGAACTAAAGCAGGCTTATTTAAATTGGGCCAATGACAATTTAATTCTTGTTTTAAATTTCCTTGCAGATTGTCCTAAGTAATATTGTGAGCATTGATTAAAATTTGATTCATATACACCACTATACAGGGTGTCCCTAAACTCTCTGGACCCCTTTTGTGGATATGTTCCTGGGATCCAGACAAACATATTTCACAATATAAACATGGGTCTACGGTGCTTATTTTTCGTCTGTCTGTATGTGTTTTTCACAAAATACTTGATATTTTTGGAAGCAGAAAAGATATTGAGCTCAAACTTTGTACACCTACATGTTACGTAACCTTTTATAACTGTAAGAAAAATTATAAAATTATTTTAAATATTATAATAAAAAATAAGCACCTTAGACCCATGTTTATATTGTGAAATATGTTTGTCTGGATCTCAGGAACATATTCACAAAAGGGGTCCAGAGAGTTCGGGGACACCCTGTATACTTATCCTAATTCCATTTCTTCTGATGTTGGGAATATCGCCTTGTAAAATTCATTGCAGCAAATCGGATTGCTTTGTTTATGAATAAATGGTTATAAATATCTTGTACGGCTTAGTAATGCATGTGTTTTAAGTACAACATGTTTCACTGTCGGCATCTTAGGCTAACACTCAACATAAAACACTAACAACACTTGTACAACATAAAATGGTTAAATTTGTATTTTGAACAGTTGTGCATGTCTTATATTTATTACAAAAATTGTCTTTAAGTAGCCACATGTACTGACTAGCTGGTTCTACTACATGAGTGGATTGCAATCTAATATCTTTTCTAGATTTGTGCAAGTTTTAGTTTCTTCACATTGTTGAAGCTTGAAGTACATGATTTATTAAATCAAATATACTATTTTATATATAACAGTACAATACCTTATATTTTTCAGTCAGTGATGTTTTTTTTTACTTCTTTGGTGTGTTTCGGGATGTCTACCACATCATCCCAAAACGCGTCAAAGAAGTAACGAAAAGAGGTCACTGACGGAAAAGTATAAGGTATCGTACTATTGTATTACAATTAGAGACCTGGATACTAGAAAAATGAATTTATTATACTACTTGAGTTTATCATTTAATATATTATCATTTTGCTATTTTTGGTGTGTTTATAAATTCTAAGCTACTCTAATAAATCCATAATTCTGCCCTTCTGTGTTTTATGTAGTATTTTCATATGGTATATATTTTTGTAAGAGTGATTGTTATCGATTAGGTGTTCGGCAAACGTAGATCTGGACGAGTTGAGATTCTTTTTCAGTAGATGTTCTTTAAATTCTTGTTTTAAATTTCCTTCCAGTTTGTCCTAAGTAATATTGTGAGCATTGATTAAAATTTGATTCATATACGCCACTATATATTTATCCTAATTCCATTTCTTCTGATTTATTAATTGACCTAGACTGTTGTTGACCTATAAGCTATAAATAGTTGAGGCAACTCTTATAGCTTTGTTGAAGATCTCCAAACACGATGGTGAAAAGGGGTTGTTGCATGCTTTTAACATATCTAGTTATTTCTTTACGAAGATCTGGAACAGTAGTTGGTAGCTCATTTCAGAAGATACTATTCTTCATCATTCCCCACACATAAGCTTCAGATGGTGAAAGATAGGGGAAGTGGGATGGTTATGGAAAGTTTGTCCCTTGGGAAATAAGGCAGTTTCCAGCAAAATTGGCTACAGAAGCATGGCTGGTGGCACCATCTTGCTGAAACTACTGGCAACGTACCTGGTATACGGTAAAAGCATTCCCATTATCATCTTTAATGAATACGAGGACCCAGTATGCCCCTCCCTGATACAGTGCACTATACTAAAACTTGCTCTTATATTGTGGCTTCTCTACGACTTCATCAGTACATTGAAATCCAAGGACGTGTTGTTATTGAAAGCATTTAGGTGTACATGACTTTGATCTGAAAACCATACATTTTGTAGGAATGCAAGGTTTTCCTAGTCCATTACTAAAATTGAGGAACAATAAATTACCTACTCTGTCTTTTTTGTCTTAAAGGTTGACCATTTTATACTCTGCACAAGAATCTATCAAAGTTTTTAAACGTCCTTCTCAAAGACTTACTACTGTGTCCATTTTCAAAGGTGTCCGGAGAAGTCTTATTTTCTGTGACTACAAGACTTGTTGAAGAAATCTACATTGGTTTTCTTTTGAAGTATTGGTTTTTGAGCTACCTACTCATTCTTTATGCCGAGTTAAAACATTATCCGAATGACGTAACTTGTCAACAACACCACTTGTCATTATGGCATAAATTGGCGGCTGTTTATGAAATCGTTTTTGAAACTCTACAGTAATAGGAGCAACAACCTGATCCATATGAGTGAAAATAATGCTCTGTGATGAAAACTTTGTCTGGAATTAACTAACCTCAATCAAGAAAGTAATAGTAAGCAATGTACAATCAAAAATGAAATCAGCTGTTCTAAAAACCAACCATAACTGCCATAACTTCAGTATTGTTTTTTCTGGCAAATACTGTAATTAAGATAGAAAATCACAAAAGTTACCGAGTGTAATTAAGATGTGACTGCATTTTGTTACTGAGTGCAAATTAAATCAGAAATTTTAGCAAATTTTAGGATACAAATACAGTAAAGTCCACTAATTCGAGTCTCGATAATCCGAGGTTCCATGCAATTCGAGCCACAAATAGCATTGAATGTGACCATGCATTGTGACACATTCTTGTTGCTTGAAGGATACCGATTTTAAAATGTTTGTTTTCCAATGAATATGTCAAGAACGTTTGTACAATAAGTCGCCGGTACAAATGCTTAACATTTTTTATAATGCTCTGATCCATTGGCTGTACAACTAAAGTCATGTTCGGGTGGGGGGGGGGGGGGGAATAACCGTAAAGTTGTTCATATAAGTGAGATAGAGTTATGTGCAGTACAAGTGTCAATAACAATATGATTGTTCTGTTCTGTTTACAAAAGGTTTTGTCGCGATTTAACAACAGACAGAGATTGGGCAGAGCATCAATGACAAACTACAGTATCGGTACTTAGAGAATTCTCGGGAGGCAAAATTCTTACAAACCGGTCCCGCGTCTAGAATTACAATACGTGTACAAACACGTAAGTCCTGCCCCCTATGTCCAGCCCCCTTTCTACCAGACAGTGACCTATTTATCCAGCGATCCCTTTCACAGCACTAGATTTTATTTTTAGTGTTGAAAAAAACTTTGAATTAAAGATTTTGACTTCGAATCATCCATAATTTTTTTATGTAGATATCATATAAAGTTCTAGGGACCGAACCGAAACTTCGAATTAACGGTAATTTCGAATTAAAGACGTTCGATTTATCCAAGTTTTACTGTATACACAAAATTAACTAAATATACAAATGAAACAAACTTTTCCCGGCACTGCTGTATCCCTTGGCGTGACATCGCAGCTTGTAAACGTTGCAGTGTAGTTAAACAAAAAACTATTTATGATTTCTTTAATAAGTAAGTTTCTATTTTTTACTGTGTTTAAAATTACTTTTTTACCTTAGTGTTCTATACAAAATAGTGTATATTTAATAAAACTTTATTTTTTTCGGAGATACGAGGACTATAAATAGTAGTTTTATCTTAACCTTTACATATTCCGTGTAATTCGACTTTTTCACAATCCGAGGTACTCTCGGTCCCATTCAACTCAAAATATCGGGACTCTACTGTATTTAGATGGTATCTAGGACAAAATCAAAAGAACACATTATTAGATCGATAGAAGAGTTTATAAAATTAGGAACCACTTCAAAAATAATTTGATGTATATTCTTTTTTGGAATATTTAGTCATAATTATAATGTCGTAAACCATTAATGTAAAACTAGTAACTAATTTGACTTGTGAAGTTCTAGAAAAAAAGCCAGCCTACACTGATTGACAGTGTATTGTAACATATTTATGCCTGTAACCTTGCTTGATTGTTAATAATTACAATAATTATAATTACCTATTTTTACTTTCTCACTATACTATAGTATAGAGAAAGTATAGTGATTGCAAAAAAAATCATGTTGCGATTTTTGTGGAAATATCCGTTTTAGGACCCCCTGAGTCCAAAAAAGTGGTTTTTACAAAATGTCTGTCTGTTTGTCTGTATGTATGTCTGTATGTATGTCTGTATGTATACAAAGCTAGAGAGAAAACTATTCGATCGATTTCATCCAAATTTGCACCAGACATGTGAAGGCCTGTATAGATGCACAAAAAACGGTTTTGACAAAATTTTAAAAACAACCCCCTTTTGAACAAAAAACCCCCAAAAAATCAGTTATTATTTTTTTATAAAAAACGGCTCTAACGATTTTGATAAAATTTGGCTTATTTGTAGCCTTTAATGTGCCCTACCATATGCAAAAAAACGCATCTTTCTAAAATCTCTCATTTAGCTAATAATAATAATAATAACTGATTTTTTGGGGTTTTTGGCCATAAAGGGGGTTGTTTTTCAAAACCTTTTTACGTGTATCTATAAAGACCTAATTGACGTGTTTGGTGCAAATTTGTTCGAAATCAATCGAATAGTTTTCTCTCTAGATAATAATAATAATATTTATTAGTTAATCTTCAACTTTAATAAAAAATCACCTCTCCTACCCCACCCTACAAGTCACAGTGAATCTGTTTAGTAATTTAAATATGTTTGTGAGAAAGTATGTGCCAGTTCCTGGTACCGTTCATTCTTTTATGGTGATGCTGTCGAACAATCCTTATTAATTATATCTTGCCTATTCTTCTTTTTTTACATTCCTGGATTTCGACTATGTATCAGTCATTATCAAATATAGACATGAAGTATTACACAAACACTTAACCCTACAACCGGCAATGGTAATTAAAATGGATTTTTTAGCGTTTGCAAGAATTTTTTCAAAAATTTGCCAAATATAGTATCTATAACCCAATCGAAAAGTGTTCCATAGCTTTTTTGTAAAGAAGGGCTCAAAGAATTTATATATGCCAGTAAAAAATTAAGTGATATAAAATTTACAAAGTTACTAGCTCAGAAAACAAAAAATGTTCAGTAACGAAAGGAAAAAGTTCAACTTTAGGCCTACATAAAAAGTAGTAAACATTTTTTGTAATTTTTTCATAAATGTAAAAAAGTTTCGTAATTTAGTTCTAAATAGAATTGTATAAAAATATTTATCAATTTCAAATTTATTATTTTGAAAACACCAGTTTTTATGTTCCTACTACAAGACTGATAACAAAACTAGGCCTAGTTTGAATAGTAATTTAGGAATATTTGCTTTGCAAAAAAATTTAATATTATTATAACAAAACTTAGAGAATAAATCAAAGAATTGAACTGCATACTTGTAAATTATTATTTAATAAAAGTATTTGAGTTAGTTTTACTTGAATCACAAAATGAGATCAAACGAATAAAAACTTTTGCTTACGAATCCTTTAAAAGATACGGTGAGACTGACCATTATAACAACACATGCAAAACGTGAGAAACGCAGAGTTTTGAATTTCCCTCTTATCTGTATTTCCCAGGACAGTACGAATAAAACCGTTACAGTAAATGTGGTTTGCTTTATACGAAACGTAAGATTGAACTTTTCTCTACAAAACGATATAAACATATCTATACAAATATATCGAATCGTAAGAGATATATCGAATCCAAAATGTGCTGTTTCATTGGTTGAAAATTGCAAGGGATTACAGAAACCTTTATATATTAAGAAACTATAAGAGTGATGTCTGATTGGAAAGCAATTTTAGAAAATTCAAATCTTGACGAATCCAAATTTATCTTTATATTATTATCAAAATATTTCTGTCGATATTGAGCCTTAGAGAAGTGACAAAGTTGAGTAATTTCTTTGTGTTTTCACTCACGGCAATAGCTTTTTAGAAAACTACAATTTTAAAACGATGATTACATAATATGTAAATATACGTTTTACAAAACATTTGTAAATACAAAAATTAAAGTTTGAAACATTTACTTTCTAATGGTTTTTGTTTCATTAAAATTGGAAATATTCGGTACAATCAGATGTTAGAAAAGTGCTGGCTCGGCTCGCTGAAATAACACTATAGTGTTGTCTGCCAGTTGTACGGTTAAACACAACACAAACTAGGACACATTTAAAATAAATTAACACGCGTGGTCGATAAGGCTTGATTATCAACTCATCAAAACTAGCCTCAGTTTCACAACAAAAACTACACAAGTCACTTGTATAACACATAAACAAACAGTATGGAAGGAACAAATGTGACAGGTGGCACATTCACAAGTGATCACATGCTATAATCCAACTACAAAAGTTAGTGCATTACTAAAGGGGTCAACAAAATTTACTTATTTAAAAAATTATTATTACTGCACCATTATAACATGAATGATTTTTTGAATGGTGATAAATCTGTCGGATATTGGAAGGCTTGAATATTGTAAGGTAGAATATAACAGGCTGTACTACACCCAAATATTATTTACAAATATGAACTCACTTGCCACTGTGCTAGTCTGGAGTCTAAAGCAATGCTTAACTGATCTAGTTGTTCATCTCTATTATTCTTGTCAGCTACCATCTCAATGACTTGTTTCCTTAAAGCTTCATTCTGTTCTTCTAATAATGTCATTCTATCTGTAAACCAAGTAACAAGAATTTAATTTCTCACAGTAATTTTCTCTAAGAATTCATTTAAATGAAAACTGTGTTTGTAATCAAATTAATTCTCAGAGAAAATGAAAAGGGTACATTCATTTACTTGGACGACCACTTAAAATTATCTCATTTTTTTTTAAATTATATAAACTACAAAAAGTTGTCATTAAATAAACTGATATGTTATAGTTGTTCTAATGCAAATTATACCACGAATTAGCGCCCAAATAACTGCTTTTAGAATTGACACACATTTAAATTTAATGCAATAAGAAAATTCGGTTTGACAATGCCTGAATAAAATAGGCGAAACGGTCGTCACCGACATAAAGTGATATCGGACTGCGAGCGATATAACAAGGTATTTATATAATCATATGATATATATACACTGTCCATAAGGCAATAACAAAAAAGAAAACCGTTATTTTTTCATTTATGAAAACACCTGTTACAAGCGTGAATAACAGTGGTACTGAACTAACACCAACTTTATACCTTCAGTCTGTGAAGATGACGGTATACTTTTGAAACAAGAAATCTAATATGATTTTCAAGAATTATTTTAACAGAGATAAATAGGTAACTAACTTATTTAATCTATTGAATTTGACAATCATTGAGGCTATACGTACATTAACCTTAAATTTAACACATTACCAAAGATTCACCAAAATCTGATAAGAAGTTTTTGATTTAGATCTAACAAATACACACAATTTTCCTCTTTATAATATAACATGGATTACACACCTTGCTGTTCTTGTATAGAGTGGTTGAGGTTTGTCCGCTCTCCAGTAAGTCTTGTCACACTTTCTGTGGTGTTTCTTAGTTCTTCTTCTAAATTTGACAGAATTACTTTAAGGTTGGTGTTTTCTTTTTCTAAACCCTAAAATAACAAAGATAATCAAATAACCATATACTTGTAGGGTTTTTTGCATGCTTCTTGTGTCTAACATACAAACAAATATTAAATTCTATGCCTTTTTGGTTCTAAGGCGTCTCACACGCTCATGTTAAATGTATGTTTCAAATAGTGAACTAAAATAAGACATGAAGCAAGAAATGACGTAAATGATAAGTTATTTCATATCACTTATGTATTTCACATATGAACTAATTTTTTTTTTTTTCTAGGTAAAATGTGAATTTTTTTCATTTTTCTGTATCATTTAAATGCATATTTTTTGACAAATAGGGCTAGTTCTAAGGCAAAACATTGTGTATAAAAACACTGATTTTAAAATACAAAATTTAGAAATGTAACCCTTAAACATATAATTATGTTTTGCCTAGATGCCCTTCACGTTTTATTTATTGAGTGAATAGAGATCTGTAACTTTCACCAAATATACAAAATAGATTAATGAATAAGTTTGTTTAACAATAAACAATCTATTTCACTACCGAAATCTTGCTGGTTCCAGCCTTATTTATAGGTTAGGCCTTCATCAAAAAGTTTTCTTATTAAATCAAGTTCATAACAATAAATACTAACTAAAATCTCATAATACAACTAATGATTTACAATTAATGGTGAGCAAATAAATAAGTTGGAAGTACCAAACAAATCACTTATAAGAAAATTAACAACTCAAAACACAACATTTGGGGAAATAGTTTGGAACTGGGACAGTTCCACTGTTGGAACTCCAGTTTATACTTTCTACAGCTGATTATTTGTTCATTAAATACAGTAGAGCACCGTTTATCCGAAACAATTGGTGCAGAGGGGTGTTCGGATTATCGAATATTTCTGGAAAAAAGTCTAGTTCTTTGTTGAGGGTAGTGGGATGGGTGGGAAGCATATAAACCACGTTATTGCACTAGAAATAATACTTTGATTTAAGTTTATATATAATAGATACTGTACATATAAGTTAGGGATTGCACATACAGTACATAAACTTTTTTTTGTTTACTGACTTAGATGTGATAAAAACAGTATAATATTAACCTAAAAGAAAAAGTCGAACATGTTTGTTTGCTTAAGTTTTGAGAGTCGTTTTTATGCTGCCAAGTCTTGTAGGAGTTTCAAAGACGCAACTGCACAGCATCGTATTCGTCCCGATGTTCCAATCATTTAATAGCAGTCGCGAAGCAATGAAAGGCTTCTTCATCATCGGCTCCCCTCTTCACTGTCCAGCACACACGCAAACTTTGTGATAGATTCACTGTTTTTTTTAATGTCAGTTATAGTTGAATTCCCAACACCAAATTCCCGAGCTAAGCTTAGTCCTCTTGCACCTTTTTTTAATCGTTCTACAATTTTAAGTTTGCCAAAAAGACTAAGCACAACACGTTTACGTTTTGCCGACATTGCTAGAAGTCACACAGTACAACAAACACGGACAGTTAAAACAACACTGATATCAGTGACACAAATGAGGTTAGGTGTACAGGTGGACGTGGAACAGTGAAACGGACCAGACAACGCGCGCTCGTGTAATGTTGGCGTGGCGTAAATTTTGAATCTTTCGGCTAACCGACGTTTCGGATGACAGTCTTTCGGATAGTCGGCGCTCTACTGTATAACAAAACGGCTGTAACATTTAAGTACAACTATTGACAGAAGTACTGTATTAAAACAAATTTGAATTATTTCATTTTTATGCTGTCAGACAGAAGCACATAATGGTACTACAATATGTGTATATGGTATGAACCAATATGATTGGGGAAGTTTTGTTTGGTGTATACAGTACGGACCAATGCATTCAAAGTTTAATTTATAAATAATTATTACTCAATATGACATGGAAAACATTCCTAAAAACATCAAAAAGTATAAAAAAGCCTTCTTTAAAATGCACCTTATTCAGGCACTACTTAGTACTATGAAATTAATAATAACTACAAATACTTGGCATAGCAATAATAATTTAAAACAACACAGAGTGTACTTTGTGAACACCTAACTTGCACATATTGCTACAACCCATTTTATCTTTTTCTATCTGTCTCAAAGTGATGTTCCACTTTGTTGTAAATTTATCCTCGCTAAAAATTTTCAAAACTGAATTTTGAAGACAATCAAATATAAAAACTATGAATAAATATAATGATGACAATAAAATTCACTCAAAATACAAATAAATAATTTGAAATGTTGAAATACAATAATACATTTTACTTTATAATTGAATGGCTCCGCCGTTCAACGTTGTAACTCATAACTATAACAAAAATTAGTTTGCACCAGAACAACGCTGTTCTAAATAGCGGGAACTGGCCTCCGAACGCAGTACAAAGTTGTATCTAGCACGATGTCGAAAGTTGGAGGCAGATTTTTTTGACCGGGGATCAAAAACGTATAAATAACTCGGAGAACGGAAAATTAGGGTTATATTATAATAGAAGGACAAACATCATAAGATGTTCAGGGATGCTGGCAACCTCTAGATTTCGAAGAGGAATAAGCCAGTCCCTGGAAATCGGCACCTGAAGTAGTAAAAAGAACAACTTTGTATCTACGCCTATTAAGCATTGACAATCAAAAGGCTGTGAAGTAAAAGGACTTGTTGGATGAGTTTAAATACATACCTGAAAAGTATGCACCATTTTATGAGCAAATTTCAGTGGATGACAGTTTGGACTCACACTGTAGGATGCCTTGGCATATGTCACACTGTTTCATCCACAGCAGTGCTTAAATTGGCACCATTTTAGATATTTAAACTACCTGGCATAATATAAAAGTGTTCAGAAAAAAAGAAACAAAAACTAATTTTTGAATAGTGTTAATATTATGTTAGTGTTAGAACAAAATTCTAAACACTAATGAGAATTAATTAATATCCAGTATCAATTAATAATACAGTATCAAACACAATTATAATCAACAAAGCAATAAATTAAATAATATTAACATAATAATAAATAGAAAACAAGGTCTCAAAAATAAACACATTTTTTGGTTTATCAAATTGCATATCTAGAACCATTTACAGATATTTTGATTCTGATACCTGTAACAATTAATTCATGGATAAGTTTGTGCCTTCCTTCTTTAGCCCCATGTAAATATTTTTTTTTCGGCAGTTAGCCATGTCGCCCATGCCTAAACGAATCCTACTATTTATAGTTCCTAGAAACTTTAAAAATGTCATCTTAAATTTTAAATTTTGAAACCGCCTTTCCCTCTTTATTTCGTTTAACAGAGTTTCTACTGTATATGTATCAGGTATCATCATTAATATTTTGCTTGTAGGTGAAAACATTCACATGTTCTTTAAAATAAGCCATTACCCTTTTGCACTCTATTTATTTGACACTTGGTTGCTCCACCAGATCCAATTAAAATATTACTGTTTGAAGAATTATTTTTGTAAATTCACCAAAAAATTATTATAAATAGTAAACATAACTTATTATACATCATTTTGTTCGGAACAAATCGGAGAATAAGAAAAAAAATATTGAAAACTTAAATAAAAAATGTTTCATTGAGTTTATTTTGAATATAATCGGTCAGAAAAATCAATCGATTATTATTTTTTATTTTTTTTTTGTAATGAAATTAAAAATAAGAATAATAGAGTTTAGAGCTTTTAAAATACTTTATTACACTAAATGTGACTATAATAAATAATTTAAAAAATAGTCTTGAGGTTTAACAATATTTTTTATGAGTATGCCGTTTTTTAATATATTCGGTCAAACAAGTAAAAAAATGAGTTTTTTTATGAATTTAAAAGTAGTAATAAAAATGATTAGAGTTTGGAAAATACTTTTTACAGTAAATATATCTGTTTTAAATATGTCAATAACATATTCATATTTATTCAAAAATTTATTTTAACAATAACATTTTTGTGAAATAATTGTACATTTTTATAGTTTAAAAAGCTGCCATTTCTCAACACAAAATAAAACAAAGACAAGATTACTACATTTTTTACAGAGCTTTACAAAACTGCAAAATAATAACGTACAATAAAAATAAATACCATTTGAAAAAGCGTAAACAAAAGTTACAAGACGCAAGATAACAGACGAAGCTACTTGTATTTCTCGATCATGACTGGCAAACAGCTGCTCAACTTCAGAGAGATATAAAATTATATTTCACAGCCATTATAATCTGTCACTGGTTTCTAAACTGTTTTAACAATTTTGAAGTCTCATCAGATTCTAAAACCACAGATTCTACACTTGTTTATAACATAGAAATCATATTAAAACGTGTGTCGGAAAGAGTCCGACAGTGGAGCGCAACGGCAAATTAGCGATGTCGGATTGAGTTCGCCTATGGAGCGCAAAAGGTTAATAATAAGCTTGAAATATCAAGAAACAAAATTTAATTTTGACATTACCTTTATTGCAAATAGATTCAATATTATAGAAGTGTAGCAAAGCCTTAATGTAAGAACTAAAGTAAGATTACCTCAATATCAGTTAATAATTGACTGATGTGTTGGTTTTTCAGTCGCATAGACTCAATCATCTCTCTATGTTTCTCTATGCTAACATCCACAGACTCCGATTGTAATCGAGATTCTTGTTGTTCCATGTTTTCCCGCTGAAGAGCTGCCAGCTCGCTCCGCAATTCACTCTTCTCTCGTTCCAAACTCATTACTTGACTGGCAAACTACAAAACAGTTGTTAAGATTTATTTATATTTTATCGTTTTTTGTTTAGAAGAAATTTATTACCTCAAGAAACATTTTTTTCCAGTCGAAAAACCTGAGCAGTTATCTTTGAATCCTCAAGAATCTAGTTTAGTGGTGATTTACACAATGAAGAACAGAAGTTACTGTTAAGACTGGGGAAGGAGAATTCTAGAAATATAGAAGAAATATAGTTGTGTCCTGCACATTACTAGGGAACAGTGGCAGTTGGAGGCTGAGTTTTGACTGCTTTAATATAACAAAATGTACACTTTCTGTTACAGGAAAGAAATGTAGTTATATTGGAAACCAGATGTCAGTCAACCGTGTATGTGGTGCATCTTATAGGCCTTGAGTGTGTATCTGTTACCAATCGGATTATTGCCTGACCCTCAACATGGATTTAGAATAGACAAAATGCAAGGTAACCGACATATAGCAATATAATAGTGCTATGTTTATAATACTATATACTAATCTAAATATCTGTTGCTACAGAAGAATCTGTACAGAGGCAAAGCGAGCCAGATATTTGCTGGCTGTTACGTTGGCATTCCTTTTTACGTCTTCATGTATGAGACATGTTTTTTTTACTTATGTTGTAATCTTGATCATATGATTGTATGTTTTAAAAATAAAGGATTCTTTTTACTTTTATTGGTAGCCTTTACTTACACGGTAAATTACTAAGGTTACAACAAATATTAATTTTTCTTAATCTACAATTTTCACAATGTAACAATATTTAGATGCTATACTTGATAGAAAAAAACTTGAACACAGAATCTCAAAACTAATATGTGTATATACTCAATTGCTTTGCAATGATAATGGCACCATCTTTAGCGATGCACGAGCTTCAATAATCAAACTGTAACAAGCCTAACAGTGTGTCACATTACGTAACCATACAAAACTAAAATCAGTGTGTCCTAAACCTACTTTACAATAGTAAGGTGTTAACAACTGCTAGTGTTATTCTAACTATCCTTATTAACTGTATAACTCAAACAAATTACTAAACTAATATTTATATCAAACAATGCATTTTTTAAATATTAATATAGAATTTGATATAGGTCCTAATTTGTTATTTACAATTAGTTACGGTATTTGTTAATATAAAAAGTATCCCCAGCATCTATTGTGTTTAGTTGTGTTACATTTTTTGTCAAAACAAAGTTTTCTTTTTTAAAATGATGATTTACATCTAAGCGATGCTTAACCAAAACGGATTTATCAAGCCTATTACCAGGTGTTCGAAAAGTCTGGAAACAGTTTAATATTTCGTACATAAGGAAAATTTAAAGGTAGATGTGATTGATTAACCTACTCTAAGTAAAACTACTATTTTATTAAGATTTCAAAAAAATTATCCGCCATCTTGGATCCACCATTTTGAATGTAACTTTGTTTTTTTAAATGTGAAGGTGGTCATGTAATACATCATTTCGATGTAGATTTTCAAGAGAAAACTAACGGGGAAATTTGCACATATCTTTAACCAATTAAAAATGGCAGCCAAAAAACAACAAAATCGTGTTTTCCGATTTTGCCCCATTTTGCTGTACTGTTATTTTTTTAAATATTTATTATTATTCTTTTTGAATTTAGAATTAAATAAGCTTTGAAACGTTGCCTTCCCATTTAACCAAATAACCTTCCCATTTAAAAAAACAAAATTACATTCAAAATGGTGAATTCAAGATGGCGGATAATTTTTTTGAAATCTTAATAAAATAGTATTTTTACATAGAGTAGGTTCCTCAATCACATCTACCTTTAAATTTTCCTTGTATACGAAATATTAAACCGTTTCCAGACTTTTCGAACACCTGGTATATTAAATGACAAAAGTGTTCTTTAGATCATGTAATCATGCTTATTTTGGTTCGACCTATATATTTTTAGGACACATTGCACACTTTATACAACAAATTCCAGATTTGTCCTGTTTTTTAATTTTATCTTTAGGATTAGTAACAGTTTACCGATATTATTCATTCTCAACTGACAAAGCTATATTTAAATTTGCATATTTCACTTTACAATATATGAAAGACACATAAATTCACAAAGATTTTTTTTTACAATATTCGTTAATGGTAAAGTATACATTGTTTTAAATATCGTTGTTGGGGTTTGTTGCTTACAAGAGTACATCTTGATTCCTGGATTTTCTTCAATTTTATTTTTTTGACTATGTTGTCTATTAATTCTTTAGATTTTATAGGTGACTAGTGGACCCGCTATTGCTTGATTTAATTTTAAGGGTGGTTATCACATTTCATCCTGTTGAATTAAGTAATCAAATTGCAAATAATTTTGCCATTTCTTAAAAATAATATTACATAATTTTAGGTTTATAGCTTGTATGAAATTAGTTTAATTTGTATATTGATTTGATAGGGTAGCAACCCCATTTCAACCAGTTAGATCGGGATAAGACTATCCTATATTTTAACCGAGTGCCCTTCTCACTTCAGGAGGCCATAATGGACTGCTATCTGGATAACTGCCCTCTGCGATCTAAAACTGGCAGATCCAATACCAGGTGGTGGTCTCCGGACCTTAGTTGCAGATAAGGAAACAACTAAGAAGGCTGTTTAATGACTCCAAGCGGAGCGGTGATTGGAAGGAGTAACACCTAGCTCTCACATAATACAGCAAAGCTATTAGGCAAGCCAAATTTGATTCCTGGAAAGCATTCACCAACAAAGTGAATAGCCAAAAGGAGGCAGCTAGACTGCAACAAGTAATAGCTTCAAAACCTCATAATCCTTTGTGCACCTTACGGAAGCTGACAGGAGTTTACACTAAAACAGCGGAAGAGACGCTCAAGGTACTACTTGAAACTCACTTCCCTGGATGCATAAATAGTGACACTGCAGACGGTAGTCAAAGTCAAGCTAGGGATAACTCTTGGCCGAGGGCATCCCTGGCTGACTAGAAACTGGCCAGAAGCATTGTCATAATTTCTTAACTAAAATGGGCGATAAACAAAGTCAACTCATTTACATCATCTGGCGGAGATGGAATCTATCCAGCATTACTGCAGGAAGGATCAGACTCCCTGATCCAATGGATCTGCAAACTACCTAGAGCCAGTGTAGCCTATGGCTAAATTTCACAGAGTATGGAGGGCCGGCAGAGTAACATTCATTCCCAAGCGCGGCAGAGCAAACTATTCTGATGCCAAAGCTTATTGATCCATTAGCTTATCCTCGTTTCTCTTGAAAGTAGTGGAAAGGCTGGTGGAAAGATACATAAGAAAAGGGATGCTCTCTGAGGTACCTCTTCATCGAAAATCAACACGCCTACCAACCAGAGAAATCCTGTGAAACTGCTCTACATAGTCTGGTGGGCAGAATCGAGGATACCCTGGCAAGGAAGGAAATAGCCATGTGCGCTTTCTTGGACATAGAAGGCGCATTCGACAATACATCATTTGATTCAATAGTGCGAAAGCTGCAAGAGTGAGATGTGGACCCGGCCTTAACAAGATGGGTGCACTCCTTGCTACGAAGCAGGCGCATAAAAAGCTCCCTACTTTTTGAATCGATTGAGGTCACGGCCAAAAGAGGGTGCCCACAGGAGTTCTTTCACCTCTGCTGTGAAGTTTGGTGGTCTCCTTACAGAAATTAGCCAGTCAGGAACATACATCCAAGGCTATGCAGATGACATAGCAATCTTAGTTATTGGTAAAAGTGATGACACTGTCTCGGCTATCATAAATAAATAGAGATCTGAGACGTGTTAAAACATGGTGTGCAAGGGAAGGCCTCAACATCAATCCCAGCAAAACCACTATAGTTCCCTTCACAAGGAAAATGAACTTAACAGCCCTGGAGAGCACATGGATAACACATTTGAATATTTCCGCATCAGTGAAGTATCTTGGAGTGATGATTCTTGATCAAAAGTTGACGTGGAATGCACACCTGGTGGACAATTTGATTCTTAAGGCAAAGTGGGCGCTACTGGCAACCAGACGCTTTATTGGAACTACTTGGTGTCTCAAACCTCATATGCCTCTTTGGCTGTATGAATCTGTGATCAGACCCCAAATTACATACAAAATTTGGAGCAGTGGTTTGGTGGAAGAAATCATGAAAAACTGCTAACAACTGGTAACAAGCTAACTGGTCTACGACTTGCTTGCTTATGTATAACTGGAGCTTTCAGAAGTAACCCTACAGCGACTATGGAGGTGCTCCTTGGACTTCTGCCTCTAGACATTCACATAATGTCGGAGGCAAGGAAGTCGGCATACAGACTAAGAAGTGTGAACGAATGGCGGAGGGGCATGCTGGGAGCAGGACATTCCGACATTGTAAACACCGTACTTAAAAACTCGGTGTTAGACATGGTGACTGATGCAATGCACACCGAGTACGTTTTCTATAGACCCTTTACAGTAACCCTCGGAACCCAACAAGACTGGGAAGGAAACATCAAACCAGGATCTGCTAAAGGGACTCTAGTCTGGTACACAGATGGGTTTTTGATGGGCAGCAATTCTGGCTATGGCGTATACAGCGCTTCCCCAAAGATGAACATCAGTGCGAGTCTTGGGACATACTGTACAGTCTTCCAAGCAGAAATCTTAGCAATTACTGCTTGCGCCCACTTAGGATTGTCGAATGGATTCAGGAATAGACATATCCTAATACTCTCTGACAGTCAAGCAGCACTTAAAGCGCTGGACTCAGTACAAGTCACATCCAGACTGGTGAAGGAGTGCCTCTCAACACTAGTCAGATTCTCTACATTAAATATGGTGGCATTGATATGGGTGCCAGGACACCGTGGCATTCCAGATGAAAGGCATTGCAAAGAAAGGAGCATCTGCACCATTCATGGGGCCAGAACCAATGTGCTGCATTAGCCGTAGCATGACCAAGAGCGCAGTAAAAAAACTAGGCCAGGGAAGAGCAACGCCAGAGATGGTGTAGATTACCCAGGCACACTCAGAGTAAACGATTGATCAAGAGACCAAACGCTAAGCTTTCTAAATCCCTAATCAAGTTAAACCGACCACAGCTCAAAAGAACCTCGTACAAATAGTTAGACTGGAATGATAACTTATCTTTGAGTACCGGTATATATCCTGAATATTGTTTAAATAACTTGTAGATCTCAAACTCTTCAATAGCATTCATAATTGGTCCCTTTTTGCAAGTGTGCAGTGGTATGAGGTAGATTTCATAATTCGAGTATGAGTGTTTGTTGTCAATTATATGTTGAGC
>JAGFPH010005073.1:93776-104722 GCA_018207615.1 Philaenus spumarius | reverse complement strand
AAAAATTAAGGTATCTTCAAAACAGGCTTAGTAAGCCTAAATGAAGTCCCTACATTTTCATTGTACCAGAGTGTCAGAAAGGTTTAATTTGTGTTTTCTTTGTTTAGGCCTACGTAAATTAACAGGTTTTGAGGTGCACTTAACATCTATGAGTACATTATTTCACATTTGGTCTAATTCCTACTGTTTTGGTAGGCTATAAATTTAACGGCTAAACCAGCGTATACAGTAAATTATAACACAGACGAACTTGTCAAAATGTTAAGCTTTTGATCCAAATTAGTCGGTTTATTTATAATGGTCGCGTGTCACGTCCGTACACAAAACCCATAATTTTGTCCATAAATTCTACACTTTTTCAACTTTTAAATAGGAACATTTTTTTCGGGATACAAAGTAGCCTAGATTAATCTCTACATGAAAACAACAGTTTCGTAAAAATTCTTTAAAAAATTCCGGAGGCTAGCCCGGACAAAAAAAAAACAGACAGACAAAAGAATAAAATAAATGCATGTTTAAATTTTGGTAAATTGTGACTAACCAAATGAGCTAGAAAAAAGTATTTATTTCGAAATCAAATATAGACACTTCAATTTTATTTGTATGTATTAATGGTTCCTGCAACAAGGGATTTCTCCTAAAAAACAATTTTTTTTGAGAATTCTTAAACACGTTTTGTTTATTAGTTAATTATAATAAATTCCTTTGTAGGTGGACATAGAGGGAGAACATTCTTCTCTTGTTATCAGTAAAGAGGGACAGTAAGACTACGTGACGTCACTCCACAGCCATTCCGATGCCTTATCGCATTACCTTAATTAACTTCTAGATGTAACAAAGAATCAGTACGTCTCAAGCCTTTGTTTGTGTTTTTAGGTTATGTCGTCTAGTACGTGTACACAGCGTGGTTGTTGTGCGGTATTTGTGTACATAATGTGTTTATATTATGGTTTTGTACAATCGTCCAAGTGTTGAGTAAGTAAACTTATTTAGTTTAATACTGTTAGCAAATGCATGCGTACATTTAGTTAGTTTCGTCAGATTATAAAATAATCATTTCTGTCCTCAGAGTAGGTGTAATTGAACAACGGCGCAAATCTACTATACGACCATGCGCCAACAGAAATGCAAGATTAAAAATAAATATATAGCCTGAAGTTCTAACTTATATAGTCTATAGTTACCGGACAGTAACTTTACCTGTATTCAGCATTTAACAGTAGAATGTAAAACAAGGCCGTCGTCTGCTAAAATATCAGCCGAGGGTCGGTATAGTAAATTTAAGCCGAACTACGTTGGGATTTTTTGTATCTTTCATCAACTCCTATAAAAACGAGTGTACGCCTATATGTACGTACGTAAATTCGTACTTACGCGAGTAACATATAATATAACATCTGATTTCACCCATCATCTGTAGGCCTAATACTTAAATAAACCCAGTGTAGATTATATTTTATGGTTATTATGTTTACAACTTCAATCATTATAATTTCTTATGAATTTGTTTTTTTTTTTAATATGAGTTATAGAACTAATGTATACTATAATAAGTTATAATATGTGCTTTGAGGTTATAAACTGTATATAAATATAACCTTTTATCATCAAAATATTCGTTTAACAAATTTAAAGAACATGTACCCATTCGTTTAACTTCGGTAACATTCGCTCATCTTCGTACGACATATTCCATTATTAATGTCTTCACTATAATATTAATAACTTCTAAAACAGATAATCTATCAATATAAAATAAATATCAATTAAAATATATTATTTTTAACTTTTTTTAAATATATAATAAAGTATATAAATATAACATTTTAACAAATAGGCCAACAGTTTTATAATCCTTTAATTGTACACATTTACCGAATTAAAAATTCCCGTCAGCGTAGTTAAGCAGGCCTAGATAAAGTGTGTTGTTTTTAAACAGTATTTTGTATATATGATCTATTTCTGATGTGTATCTAATTAAACTGCCTGTGATTTTTCACACGGATTTACTAGGCCTAGTTACTAACACAAAAAGTCGGTATTATGAGCGTAAATGCCGTTTCTAAAGTAAATTAATGAAAAGAAAACTTATTTTGTATAGTTACAATATGTAGACAGTAATTTGCATTAAAATATGTAAAAACCTGATATAAACTACTGAAACTCTCCGTATAATAATGTGTAGTCTACGAATTCCTTTCGTCTGAAAACAACTATGTTTTACAATCTTCATTGGTATAGCGATTAGTATTATTATTGCATAAAAGAGTTGGTAATCATATTAAATAGATTTGGAGTAGTAATCATTTATATATAATGATTTTTACACATTTCAGGCTTTGGTTCTACTGGATGACGTGGTATAGGTTTTAATAGAATTTTTTCTTTTGTATATTATAATGCAAGTTGACACTTTACTGATCGCGGGAAATAAATTATAAACAATCTAAAACAAATACAACAAAACAAATTATCAAACCAAAAGTCACTTATGGGATTTACCATACACAATCTCCAGCCATTTTTATTATATACGATCTAACAGGGTTGCCAGATTTGTTGCGACTAGAACGTACGGCGTAAGCAGTGCACCTATATAATATAAATATGTGTTTAGAAATTAAATCCCCTTTTTAGCAAACTTAGAAGTGTTACAAACTTATATAATATTTGTTTACATACTAGAAACATACAGAGACTAGAAACTTAAGTTAGAACTTTAGGCTATTTTTTGTATATCTAACTAGGGGAAATCACTGCGTGATCCGTACGCCAACCCCGTTGAAACTTTCTATACACATAATCATGTTGTTTTCTTTATAATAAAGGTGTAGGATTAATAATAACACCAAATCTAAGATAGTAAATATTGTTATTATTGTTTATGTTCGCTATACCGACTGTTGTTTATTAAGTAAACTGGTTGAACTTACCGTCCAAATAGTCCAATAATTTTAAACGTCCAACGACCGCCGTTTCGGCTATTCAGCCATTCTCAAGTTAAATGTTCAAATCAAATTATTTCGTATATTTTATAACAGCAGTTATGATACAGGTTAAAATAACCAGCAAGGCTCAGATCTAAACTTTAATAAAACAATAAGTTAAAAGTTAGAAATACAAATAATTGCTTCAAAGTTTGAAATCAGTTGTTAATGGACATATTAGAGCAAACAACTGTTTTATCTGTTATTTTATTAAATTTGTTGCTACTTAATGAATGTATTAAGAAATATGTGTTGGTTCATCTGTAGGCTTAACCTAAGATTTTTTTCCAACTAAATTTACAAATAAGCTATTGAAATAAAATATGTTGTTATCAAAGTTAATTATAACTTATGCTACTCAGGGATAGTGAAACTTTTTATTATTTTATTCGGTTAGTAGTTTGAGAGATTACCCCCCTACAAACAAACAAACAAACACTTTTTACTTCTTTATAATGTACTATAGATAGTATAACATATTAAATAAGTTATGTTTAAAAATTAAAACCCTTTTTACTAAACTAAGAAATGTTACAAACTTACATATGTATACATACTAGAAACATACTGAGACTAAAGACTGTAAGTTAGAACTTTAGGAAATTTTTGTTTATATACATACAAGTTAGCCTATATGTTCAATGTGGCAACGTTGTGTCAAATCAACCTTCTATCCCATCCCATTTGATCATTCAATATTATTTTATACGGTTTATTGTTTTCAAAGTAAACAAATGCGTACTTGGAATTGACAAATTGTTGTCAAGGAAATTTGTTTAACAAATTCATGTACAATTTTGTGATTCCTTTCATTAATTTTGTTTAGTCAACTTATTGTTTATCTTTCTTGGTGTATATTAATTGATTTTATTCTTTTATTTAGTGTAGAAATATCAAAATGACTGAAGCTAAAATCTATATTTTCTACTTTTATTTCTCTAGTATTTTCTATAATATTTATTTACCCTGTATATTTTGTTTGTTTTTAAAGTCAGTTTAATGTATTCTTTGATAACATGAAACATTTTTGGAAACCCTCAGTTTGCCTTAGTTTGACACCCTTTTAAAAATTATATAGATCCTAAAATTAATTAATAAAATTACATGCATGTGATTCGTCTACAGAAAGGAAAATCTAGGCTGTTATCTATAATAAGTCTCAATATATAAACAAGACGAACAGTTATTCTTAACAATTTAAAACATGTAAGCTATGTTTCTTTTTTATAGGTAGAAATCTAAATTTTCAATTACTTTTTTCCAGGTTGTTATCTCTAGAAGGCTCCCAGGTGTAAGCAAGACAAACAGGTATTTTCAGCAAACCTTTAAAATGTTAAGGGTACATCTTTTTGCAAAGACAAAACCTCTGCATTTTACTTTCTCACTATATTATATAGTAGGCTATAGCGAAAGTATAGTGATCGCAAAAAAAATCGATGTTGAGATTTTTGTGGAAATATCCGTTTTGAGACCCGCTGAGTCCAAAAAAGTGTTTTTTACAGAATGTATTTATGTATGTAAGTATGTATGTCTGTATGTATACAAAGTTAGAGAGAAAACTATTCGATCGATTTCAAACAAATTTGCACCAGACATGTCAAGTAGGCCTGTATACAAGAAAGAAAATTTTGAAAAACAACCCCTATTTTGGCAAAAAAACGCAAAAAAAATCTGTTATTATTTTTTTAATAAAAAACGGATCTAACGATTTTGATAAAATTTGGCTTATTTGTAGCCTTTAATGTACCCTATCATATTAAAAAAACAGCATATTTCTAGAAATTCTCGTTTAGCTAATAATAATAATAATAATAACTAGCTGACCCGTGCGAATATTTCGCAAGTTTGGAGTAGGCCTACATTTACCTGATTTAACACGTTGATTTAATCCTGTTAATTAAGTTTATTTATTTACATTGGTTTATAAATAACAGTTTCCCTATACAATCTTACAGTGTAAACAATCTAACTAACAGCTGTCATGCTAGTTAAACAGATGGTTAATAGATGGCGCCTTTCATTAGGAACATACAAAGTATAATATAAAAGTTTTTTAAATCAATTTTTGTTATTAAAACATGAGTTTTAAGCTGTTTGTCTATTTTTCCGGTGTAGTGGTTAAGGAAAGCTTTAAAATGATGCCTTATTCATGTAATTTGATGATGTATTAAGGAAGTTATGGCGTACCGACAAAAAAATGATCTTGAGAAATAATATATGCGATAATAACAGATTTTTAGGGTTTTTTGGCCATACCCCCTAAAGGAGGTTATTTTTCAAAACCTTTTTTCGTGCATCTATACAGGCCTAACTGAGGTGTTTGGTGCAAATTTGTTCCAAATCGATCGAATAGTTTTATCTCGAGCTAATAGTAATAATATTTATTAGTTAATCTCCTAGTTTAAAATCACCTCTCCCTACCCCTCCTACAATAATGAAGTCACTGTGAATCTGTTAATTAATTTAAATATGTTTGTAAGAAAGTATGTGTCAGTTTCTGTTACCGTTTATTTAAATTATGTATGTGTTTCTTTATAGAAAGAAATCTAAATTTTCAATTACTTTTTTCCAGGTTGTTATATTTAATAGGTTCCCAGATGTAAGCAGGACAAACAGGTATTTTCAGCAAAATTAGAAGTGTTAAGGGTGCATCCTTTTGCAAAGACAAAACCTCCACATTTTTGGTTTTAAATGTAACATTTTACTGCACTAAAAGAAGCTTAATAGTGATTGGTATTTAGTATTACTTAAAATAGTTTTTAATCTATACAATTTTACATTTGGAATGTTAAAAAAATATAGTTTACATTGTTTTAGATATTTAGCTTGCAAACCTTTTTCAAATTAATTTAGCTACTAAACGAGTTTTTATAATTATATATGTGTCAATATATATTTTCATTAACCTCTTTTCCAGGTTGTTATTTCTAGAAGGTACTCGGATATAAGCAGGACAGACAGGTATTTTCAGCAAACTTAAAAGTGAAGTGAAATGAAATGAAAAATCATTTATTTGGCAACAAAAAATAGACTAACACAATATTATGTAAATTTGCATTGCAAAAGCATAGCTCAAACTTAAAAGTGTTAAGGGTGCATCCTTTTACAAAGACCAAACCTCTGCATTTATGGTTTTAAATGTCACTTTTTATTACATCAAAAGAAGCTGTATAGTGATTAGTACTATCATTACATATACAATAGTTTTTTAATGTATTCAATTAAGTTTAGAATCTTTTAAAATATCTATTTTATGTACTCAGTTTCAGGTTTATAGTTTGCAAATATTTTTCAAATCAATTTATCTATTAAACGTGTTTAAAAAATAAAATTATGTATGTGCCATGCCTTTATAGAGAGAAATCTATATTTTTATTTACTTGTTTCCAGGTTGTTATCTCTAATAATTTCCCATATGTAAGCAGGATAAACAGGTATTTTCAGCAAACTTAAAAATGTTAAGGGTTGGGCCTACATCCTTTTGCAAAGACAAAACCTCTGCATTTTTGGTTTTAATTTTCACTATTTATTACATCAAAAGAAGCTTTATAGTGATTAGTACTGTCATTACATACAATAGTTTTTTAACGTATCAATTAAGTTTAGAATCTTTTAAAATATCTAGTTTACGTACTCATTTTCAGGTTTTTAGTTTGCAAATCTTTTTAAAATCAATTTATCTACTAAACGTGTTTAAAAAATAAAATTATTTATGTGCCATGCCTTTATAGAGAGAAATCTATATTTTTATTTAATTTTTTTAAGGTTGTTATCTCTAATAAACCCCCAGATGTATGCAGGACAGACAGGTATTTTCAGGAAACTTAAAAGTGAAATGAAATTAAAAATGTTTTATTTCGCAACAAAAAATATACTAACACAATATTATGTAAATTTGCATTGCAAAAACATAGCTCAAACTTAAAAGTGTTAAGGATGCGACCTTTTGCAAAGACAAAACCTCTGCATTTATGGTTTTAAATGTCACTTTTTATTACATCAAAAGAAGCTGTATAGTGATTAGTACTATCATTACATACAATAGTTTTTTAATGCATTGAATTAAGTTTAGAATCTTTTAAAATATCTAGTTTATTTACACAGTTTCAGGTCTTTAATTTGCATATCTTTTTCAAATCAATTTATCTATTAAACGTGTTTTAAAAATAAAATTATGTATATGTCATGTATAATTTATAGAGATAAATCTATATTTTTATTTACTTTTTTCCAGGTTGTTATCTCTAATAGGCTCCCAGATGCAAGCAGGACAAACAGGTATTTTCAGCAAACTTAAAAATGTTAAGAGTGGATCCTACATCCTTTTGCAAAGACAAAAACTCAGAATTTTTTGGTTTTAAATGTAATTTATTACTTTAAATGAATCAGTATAAATAGTGATTAGTATTATCATTACTTATACTTTTTTAATGTATTCAATTAAGCTTGGAATCTTTTAAAATATCTAGTTTATTTACACAGTTTCAGGTTTGTAGTTTGCAAGCCCTTTTTAAAATACGATAGCTAATAAAACCTGTTTTTTAAACTATGCATGCCTTTATAGAGGAAATATATATTTTGATTAAATGTTTTCAGGTTGTTTTAATATGAGCCGCAATATTGAGCAAGAAAACGTGGTGTTACATTTGAAAAAGTAAGGGTTCTTAACCTTTCAACATTTTATTACGAAGCTGTAAAAGAAATAAAACAAGTTTTACGTTTAGCCTGTGTGTTTATTTAGTTATAACGTATGGGGTTATTGTATGAGTACTTATACTCTGTCTAGTTCAGGTTGGCCGATGGACCAGGGACTACCTGAGGCCACCCCTATAATCTCTCGTCGCTGTCCGCTGCCTAGGCGATGAGTCACCTACTGGCTGTGTTTATACAATGGTACACTTTCTTAACAGAATAATAATTTAACATTTTAAAGGTATATTTGAAATCTACTAAAAAAGTTATGAAAAATGATACCAAACTCGACCTAGGTATTAGAACATTTAATCTGATTATGACAATGTATATAAACGAACAAATCTGGTAACAAGAAGACATCTTGCAAGTGAACCGATCAGAAGCAATTTCAGACCGCTATAGGTTTAATAGTTAATAAAATATTGTATATAAAAATATACAATATATATTTTTTTTATAGTATTGTATTTTTATTGTTGTATAGGATTTGTATTGTAGGCCTATAGTATTATATTGCATTGTATATAGGATATTGTGTATATAACATTTTCTCCGATTGTTATTGTAATTTGTATTAAATACATTATATCTCAGTAAAAAAGATTGACTATTATTAACAAATTCTACCGTCAATTTACTTTTAAGTAAAGTCCCTAAGTAAAGCTTTTAATATTCATTACAAATTAAAACTTGCATTCTAAATTGTCTAAATAAAAAGTCGCAGTCACAATGTAAACAATTCTTAATAAAGTTCGAATTAAATGTTGTACAAACACAGCCAGTAGGTGACTCATCGCCTAGGCAATGACTACATATCAATTGATATGTAGTCATTGGCCTAGGCAGCGGACAGAGGCGAGGGGTGGCCTCAGGTAGTCCGGGTCCATCGGCCAACCTGAACTAGACAGAGTAGAAGTAAAGTTTTATTACACCCTATATTGTAAGATATTGTTTAAAATCTTTAAAAGTTCACTATCTTCATTGAAGGTAACTATTTGTGCTATTATTTATTTTGCATATGCCATCTTGGTTTTTGTTAGAATTCGTATGTAATTGATTTTTCCTTAATTATAATTTCTGCTTGACGTTTTACATATGATAACAATTATTTGTTTCCTAAGTCTTATGGCTTACTTTGAAGACAATTTTCTTGTTAAAGACAGTTACTATTAATAACAAACGAGGGATTTTTACTATCGAATTTGCGCACTAAAAATGAGCAGTGACCCTTATGCAATGATTGCAGTGATCCTAAGGTTGGTCATCTAAGTCGCTCGGACGAATTCGTTATCAAAAAAAAACCGGAATCACGTTTTTTGACCAGAAGTAAGTATTTTTGATTACTCGTACTAAAAATAAACCATTTTTTAGAGTTTTTTTACACAAATAAATTAAGGATATTATTCTGCATATTTTGTTTCCCCCCCCCTCACCTTATAGTTTGGATCTCCTAAAATCGATCAAAACGTAAAATACCATAAAGTACCCGGTTCAAATCCATGGGGGGGACATCTTCTGATTCAAGGCCGTCGGCCGAGTTAGTACGCTGCGAGCGAAGCGAATCAGTCTATAACGCGAGGCCTCACGGTCGAGGTGCAAACTCGCTTAAAATCGCAAAGCGCGTGAGTCGAAGTTATAAGCTTAATCAAAAAATTAATCGGTGAAATCAAATTCTACTAATATATTTCGTACACGCATTCAGTTATTCAGCGCCTTCGTGAGTAGACTAATTTCCCAAATAGTTGGTTGAAACCCTAAGACATATAATTTTAATTTTGTGAATTCGCTAAACTCACGTCAGCGGTTCATCTGTGTGATCGAATTATTTTTATATGTGGGTGTTTCATTAAAACGTGACGATTTTGTATGTGACACGCGCTCTTGCTTTTGATTTTCACCAATTCTTACTTACAATACACGATTCTGTAAAATTAGCGACCTTTCTTAGACAACCGGAACCAATATCAATTCGACTTCTTGGTTTTTTTTTAGTAAGACATTTTGATGTAGGACTATTTCCAATTCCATGGACAACATTTAATGAACTAACTGTTGTGTACTCACGATTTACAATCGTTCGTCGGATCTAATCATGTCTCTGATTCGATAGACATTGTCGAAATCGATTATTGCTCTTGCAAAAGTTCCGCCTCCTTGAAAATGTATTTTTTTCAATCATTTTCTGTAGTTTTGTATTCTAGTTTAAACAAAAAGACGATGTCACAAAGTTGTTGTTAATTTGGTCAACAAAAATCCACTTCACATGGCGTTATTAACTTCCACATAGCAATTACAATTTAGTTGTAGCTCAAACGTCACTGAAGATGACGACTTTGTCGTAGAAACGCGTTTGACCACTAAGCGTATTTTTATAGCATTGAGTGGTTACATATACATCGCTAATGTAAGACAGAGGTCGAAGTCGCCAACAATGTATCATCACCAATAGTTTAAAATATGGCATGCGTTGTAATTTCCATTACAATTAAAATAATAAATAATCACCATTTAAAACATATTTTGATATTACCAACTAAAGGATGTTACTTATAATAAAGTAAGCCTTTTGGTTGATTTTTGTTTGTGTTTGCTTTTAGTTTGATAATCTTTACTAAAAACGTTGATGGTTGTGAATAATAATTAAACTGATTCTAAATTCGCTAAGTTGGTTGGTATGGTAATAAATGTAAACAAACATGTGTTGCTAAGCTTCTGATTCGAACAGCTGTTTTATCTGATACAGGGCTGCAAATTAACTAACGAATTCCACTACTTTTAAAATGAAAATTTATCAAAATCCTTTCTTATTGTGAACCCTTACCTTTAAATTTTCTTATTTTTGCTTTAGTAGTTTTTGCTCTATGTTGGTTGTATGTCAGTCAGTTCTCAGTCAGGAAGTCAGTCAGGATAAATTCTCTTACATTTATAGATAAATCCGTTAAACATATATCGGCCATCAGCATTTATTTCCAAACGGCAATTTTTCTTTCTCAATGGTTTTACGAAATTAATATTGCTAACTAAATATAGCTGTTACAAAATTGCTACCATAACAACACACATATAAATAAACGGATGCAATAAACCTCTTTCTCTATTCCTAAAGCATTAGAGTAATATTGTTCTCCGATTACAGTACATTGGGCCATTACAACAAAACATAACTCTTCTTCATTGCTTACAGGGGTAAACAGTTTCCATTGTTGCTTCTTCCCTGTATAGGTTACACATACATCAACAATAGAACGTAGCGAAAACAGGGTA
>JAGFPH010005073.1:66463-84094 GCA_018207615.1 Philaenus spumarius | reverse complement strand
ACTCTGTAACGACAGACCTTTTAACGACGTTCGGGAGCCAACTCTGCAACGTCAAGTCTTCCCCGACGCTAACTCTGCAACGGCAGACTTGTGCTAGCGTTTTTGTCTGTCTATAGGATTTCCCTACCTTGTTACAGAATAAAGAGATTATATCACCTACTGGAAGTATAAGGCAAATTAATTTTAATAGCCTAGGTGATATAACTCTGATTAAGATAACTATGTCTATAGTCACCTTAAATACAAATATTTTATTAAATTCCTTCCAGTTATTCAAGTTACTATTTAATTTAAATCTGCTCAGCTCAGTAATTAATTTTATATTTATTTGACAATCTCTGAGGAGTGAGAACAGTGGAACTTTACCTAGAATAATTAAATTATTTGTGCTTTGTGAAATTTCGTTGGAACTGCCAACTTTGCAATTTAGCCCTTTGATATTGATCATACACTGAAAACAACTTATCATACAGGATACTTAGATAATAGGAATTTCTTGAACAAGGTAAATTATTTATATTAATTGAAATCAAAAGAAAATTTATTCAATAAAAAACTCAAAATTTTCTGTGGTTCCTTCCACTACAAAAACATAACTTTTAAACTAAATTTACTATTTACATCAATTTTATCTCTTTTAGGTAGAACCATTTATTATTTATTTATACTTAATTATTCTTTCTTTTAATATTTATTATTTAATTATTTAATTATGAAAATGATTTTAACTATTTAATTTACAAGACTTATAAGTTTATAATTTGAAAAAAACTAACTTTATTATCTCAACCCAGTATCAATAATTATTTAAATTTAACTCAGGCAATATTTTAATAGGGGATATCGTAACTTTTCTGACAGACCTTTTATTACTGCGACCCTGGACTCTGAACACCTTTCCCAGGAACGTTGATGGTAAAACAGCTTCCCTGAAGTCCGGTTATCGTTGATGCGGTTGAATGTCTCTTGTGGTCTCAGCTTTTGCCTGGTTAGAAATTCCCTGAAGTCTTCTAGCGCCTTCCCTGATTTGGTTTTCGTTTCTTATTCCCGTAGTACTTCAACGTCCATGTGATGTTCCAGTTATTGCCATTACATCAGTCCGGTGATTATCGTAGACTACGTCATTTATAATTGTTTAGACGCACCAGCTATATAATTAATTATAGCGTAATTCACTGAAACTGTTAAATTATTTTTTTACTGTCTGTAATGATAACTGATTCTACACTGTCTTTGTTCATTTATTTAATTTGAATTTACGTTTGATAAATTTTTAAGAAAACTGTTCATTGAAATATTATATTGCATAATATTATAATTAATTAAAATGTTCACTGTTTGATTTGCACATTTGGTACGACTGTCTTTATAAAACACTGCTTCTAAATACCAATACGTTACTTTAACCTTGCAGTTTCTTCTATCACATATCTTACTAGTAACAAGTCCTTCCAGCGTCTTCAAGAATAAACTTAATGAAGAGTAGACTAATGATGAATAGATACTGTATCTAATGAACGAAAGGTACTCTTGAATAGATGTAATGATGAATAGCTGAGCGTCTCCCGCTGTACTTCGCTTATATCGACTGTTTTGCCGCCTTCCGAGTACCAACTATCTCCCGGCTTCTTCTATCCCTTTTTCGATATCTCGCCATGCGATTTGTATTACTTTCTTTAGTTTTTGGGTTGGTATTACCCCCACTAACTTCTTCGTTAGACATCGCCACCAGCTATCAGCCTTCCCCACCACAGACATTCTCTCTTATTGTCTAACGTATTTTCCTTGTAGTTTTCCTGGAACTGCTTTTATGGAATTGCGGTTTTCGTAATCGTATTCCTGGTACATTTTCCTTTCTTCTCAAACTTGAGTGATGGTCCTACGACGTTTGTTTCGCTTATGGCGCTGCATCGCGTTTTCCGCGGTTTTTCCTCGCGAAAACTTTTCTGGTTTTGAAGGAAAATCGTTTTTCTTTCTTCTTCTCTGTTGGTTATCGTTTTATAGTTCACTAGCCAAAATTTCAATTCTGTCCGAAGATTTTTCTTCTGCTTTTGGGACTTGTAAAATTGCCAAATTTAACATTTACTTTTGGATTTGAATTTTTACTTTAAAATTGATACTTTAGATTGAGATTTACAATTTTATATCCCTATGGCTTTCTTAGCACTATGTTATTAATTTTACCACCTTTTTCATTTTATTTTTAGCAAAACATAGGTGTGAACCTTTTCACCCATTATTTTAATTAATTAACAATTTACAAAATTTTTATCTTATAAAACTTTTACTCCTTTAAAACTTGTTTACTTTTTCATTCTCACTTTTTAATTTTTTCAGGTGCTTTTTCACCTTCAAACTTTAACAATTATATCTAACTTTTAAAATACCAAAAATTTCTTAATTTGTTATTTAACATTTTTTATTCAATTTTTCTTACTCTTTTCAAAAATATCATTTTCATTTAATTTTGATGAAATTTGAGAATTTTCTATAACTTTAACTCTTTATAACTTTACCATTTTTTAATTTACAAAATTGTGACTTCCATGAACAATGTCTCCACCTCCCATGTTTCCCATTTACCCATAAAATTCATCAATTTTATACTTTTATTTAACACCTTATTCCTGTATAAAAATAACTAATTTTTCTAAGTCTTTTAAGCAACTTGAAACAAGTTCCAGGACAAAAGTCCATCTCTGTTGACTCAGTACATTTGGCCGGGACTTGTCGTATTCTAATCTAGTTAAGTATAGGGTGCACCTCAACTTCTGCTATGAAATCTTGATTTTTGCAGTTTTTCAACAAAACTCAATTTTTCACGCATTGCATAAGGTTTATCCGTTGCAATATATATATATGTGTGTGTGTAACTAAAACGTTATAATATCCAACTTTGAACTGTTGGGGTTACAAATAAGTTTTAATGGAGAACTCCCCTTATTTTTGTACGCTCTAAAATTATATTGAAATCAATTTTAAAAAAGCGCCAAATTTCATTTAAAAAATTGAAATTTAACATTTTTTAAAATCCCTATTTTTAATAAAATTTGGCAATTTTTTCTAAATTTATTTCTGTGTTATTTTAGGCCTTAAAAAAAGTAAGGGGACTTCAACATTAAAACTTATTTGTACCCCAACAGTTCAAAAGTTATCTTTGAACAAATTTCAAAGTTCGTCACCATATTGGAAAATGGCGGCAATTTTTTACATTTCACAAAATGGATTTTTAAACTTTATTGAAAAGAAAGGACGGTTCCCGTTTTAAAGTACTCTGTTTTATTTACAGTTCAAAAGTTAGCTAATTTAACGTTTTAGGTGGGACTACCGTGTATATGTCCGGTATATGTGTTCACACTCTAATGGCCGCATTTTCACCATTTTGAACCAAATTTGGTACACACGTTTGGTGTCTAAGTTGCTCGCACGATTTCGTTACTCAAAAAATCCAACACCCGGAAGTACGTTTTTCGATCGAAAGTAAAATTAGAATGAAACTTGTTGGGATTTTATCTAGAAAAATAAATGTAGGAGATTATTTTGCGATTTTTTTTGTAATAACCACTTACTCTTATTTCTATCAGTTATTGCGAATATCCGGCTACAGGCAAGGGAAATACTGAATTTTGAAAATTCTGAACCCATCGTTTTAGATATATTTAAGATTTTGAGGAGTGTCCATAGAGTTAGTATTGGGTTACCGCCACACAAATGTCAGGTTAACTACTTAATTTTATCTTATTTTTAGGTTAACGAAAAAACCTTACCCAATGTTAGGTTAGCCAATAAAAGTTTACTCTATTTTAAGATTTGGTTAGGTTACCATTTTGGATGCTGTTGGCGATTTTTTGTTTTAAAAATTTTACTAGGCCACCACAAAAGAAGCTATTTTTGTTAATACATTTTCAAAAGTTAATTTATTGCGACATTTGTAACCGAAGTGTTTAGCTTTAATAATTTAACGATGAATTGTAAATTTTTGAAGGTAAACAAACTGTAACTAGAGACTGTAAGTTAAAACTTCAGGCTATTTTTTAAGGTTTGCATTATTTGTATACTAAACAGCTTAATTGTTTTTACCAACTTACATTATGTATTTACAAGTTGGCATTGTTTACAAATTATTTTTGTAAGCGATGAGAAGGATGCGTGATGGGAAGTTGAATTTCGTACCTAGTATTTGAATAACAGTACTTTAAATACACAAATTTTCAAATAATTTAATATAAATATGTATTATAGTATTTATACTTACTTTTATTTTACGTTTGCATTAGTTTTTGTAAGTCGCTTGTTACTTTTTTTATCGAATTTCCATAGGAAAGATTAGCTATTGCTGTGGCTTTTATGGTGAGATCTAAGGTCGGGAGTGGTCGATGAGCACCGATCAAAAAATGAGCAAGACGTTACACCAGTATGTTAAAAACTTTCCTACGACGAAACTGTTTTTTTAATATCCAAGTTTCCTCATTCCGCGAGTAAACATACTCATGTTAAAGGGTTACAACTCCTAATAATCACACCCTTAACCTAATTTTACCCCTAACACAGTTGCCCTTATCAACTGAAACACGCAATAATTTCGTACAACTGAAATTAAACGACCCGAAGACATTTCCGGTTAAGCCCTGCGTTCCCCATATTACAACCACAGGCCACCCCTAGAACCGTGATTACCGGGGTTTTAATATTGGTATAAACTAACTATTGCATTATTCTGTTGTCAAATAGCCTACAGAGTTCAATTTATGTTAGTTGTTTTACTGGTCGACTGCAGTTTGATTCGAATGTACTGGTTTTAAAATAAATAAGGGATAACCACCAGTTTAACAGAACAGTTAATAGAAAACATTTTTAATTTTATGTTAACTTGAAACGAACCAAAATTGGGCACCAAAATCAGGATTTCCGAAATTACTTCTTGAATAATATAAAAATACACAGTATATTAACACGAAGTGAAATACAATGAGTGCTATTTTAATGAGTTAAAAACTGAAGGTCACAAGTAAAAAGTAAAAAAGTAAAATAATTGTTCTAACCCCTGTCTGTCAACACGTGTTTGCCGTCAGATTTGTGTTTTTGACTTCTCAGTTTCAGCTCCGAGATGTACTACGATGATATTTAGGTTAGTTGTATATTTTAGTTTTATGCTGTTTTCTTCAACATATGCCTAGATCTCTAGGTTTATGTTCCCTTAGTTTTTAGGCACTTGATAACAGGAGTTGATTTATATCCGTACATATAAAAACTATTCTACCTGTGATTTTTTACGGTGACTTGCTAGTAGCCTATTTAGCTTACAAGGAGAACTACAAACTGTATTTGTATAGATTATAGCCTACTTTAAAACAGGCTACAAAAAATTTAAACATCTGATCGCTATAAATACAACATAGTTCAGGAAGTACGGCAATTTGATTAGTTGTTCTCTGTACTATTGTTGTTTCTGTATTGTTGTAGACAGTACCAAGAAATTATGTTTTGATTTTTTAGCAAATAACTCGGTTATCCTTTGAGCACGGGAAAAATTAAAATAATAAAAACAACTGTTTTGTATCGTATTAAATATTAATTTAATTTTAAGTTAAATTTGTTTGGTTGTTAAGTTAACGTCTTTAGAGATATTTGACATTAAAAATATTAAATAAAAGTATAAGAAGAAACTTCGGGTTTTTTGTTCAAGGTTTCGCAACAAATAAATTTGAGGTCAACATCTTTTATATTTCCAAAGGTATTATTAAATCAAAATAAAATGACAAATAATTCAAAACCAAATATTTCCTTAACTACGATTATTAATACTTTTTCCTTATTTTCAACTAAAAAATAGCCTGGTGAAATTTGTGACAGTATTTTCTAGACACTCTGTATATATTTATGTGTTCGCACTCTAATGGCATCACTATACGTCCGATTTGGTCTAAATTTTGTACACATCTTGGTATTATAAGTCGCTCGGATGTGTTTGTTATTAAAAAAATCCAACATCAGGAAGCACGTTTTTTTACAGGACGCAACAACCTTTTGAGGTTTTTCGTACTAGAATGAATTTTTTTGAATTTTATCGTAAAAAAATAAAAGATTATTATGCATATTTTGTTTACACGGCCTAATAGAACGAGCGAAGCTAAGGCCTTATTGTATTATGGCGAATAGTCCATAATCGAATGCCGCAAGGACGAGGTGCAAACAAATTCTATTAATATATTTCGTACACGCTGACAAGCTATCAGCATCTTCGTGAGTAGACCAATTTCACAAATAGTTGGTTTAAACAATAAAACATAAAAACATAATTTTGAACATTTGCTCAACTCACGTCAGCGGTTCAGCTGCGTGATCGAATAATTTGCTTATCAAACCAGGCTAGTGTACAGTTTTGTATAACTAAACTAAGTCCTTCAAATCTTGAGGAAATTTTAGATTTAATTAAATTTGGTTGGTTAAAAGTTCCAAGAAGACCTGGTAGAGTTGTAATACAAGCTTGACACGTTGCAGCGTTATTTGTGTTTCCGAGTTGAGTTTCAGCCCTTTACAAACTGTAACATTCAAAATACACAAACCCAACCTAACCTAACATACTGTAATCAAAGCATAACACATGTTCTCTCAACTTGAAGTGATAAGTTTTAAAACAAATATCTTAGTCGAACAACTTTACATATAAGTAACTTGTCAACTTCAAGACTTTAAACCTAAACTTATAAAGTACTAGCTCAGCAGTAGTCAACCCGGTCCACAGGTTTCATGGTTGGCGGTCGGGGGTTTAAGAACATTTCATTAATATATCATAAAATTCCTCTTGAAAATTTAAATTTTTTGAAAATATACTGTTTGCATCGCCTGCTTATAAGTCTAGGTCATGTTAGTTTTGGCTCTAAACGCAACAGCAGCAGTTAGTCAAGGAGTAAACGTGCTCGCGAACGGATTCAGGAAATAGGGGGGTTAGATTCTTTTTTACCTTCGCACGCCTTAATATTAAGTTAATTATACGATTAGGAATCAGCAGAAAGAGAAAGTATTAAATCTATGATAATGTCTCCATCTTCTGTGATGCACGAAATACATAAAATCACATTAAAAAGCGTCAACACTTTGGACCAAGTCTCCTTCAAATAATTACTGCACTAGATCTCCTTTTTGCTTTTTACCTAAACGAAACTAAAAAGTTAATTACACTTACAGTATTGAGCAAATGGGAATTGTGCGGACTCTTAGTGACATTTAGCTCCTCACTGTCTAGTGAAAAGGCCAACACTCTGTTCATAATTTATTGCTATAGGCCTACTTATATAATGATAATTCCAACTATTTAAATAGTTTTAAATAAAAAATTAATTCAGGTTTATAACAAAAGAACCTCTGAACTTATACAGACAAAGTAAATATAGGTTCTACTTAAAACATCAGTTGACAATTACAAAAATTTAGTAAGAAAAGTGTTTGCATTTGTAAAATAGACATTTTGCCTCTTTTTAGAGCGTTATTTTAGTTGTTATATCGTAAACACACTGTTTGTATGTTTGTTTGTGCACACTAATCTCCACAACGGCTGAACCAATTTGAATGTGGTTTTCAGTGCTGTATTGAGTTAAACCTGGGCTAACATTTAGTGTTTGTTTCACTTAAATTGTTTTATAAATAACAAAATATATGCACATTTTAAATAGTGTACACAAAACCGAAACCAACAGTGTGTATTAACATTGCATACTAAGTTTTATGAACTTTTTATGCCAAACTATCCATTCAATAATAAATTATGTTTGCCTTTGCTTTTTACAAATTGGAACTTACCAGTAGTTGAAAAGTAAAATAAATCTTTATAGGCTAAAACCAATGTTTATCCTTTATATAAGGAAACGTATAAGGTAGGCTACAAGGGGATGAATTATGCATTCAGTAAGACAATATACACGAACTGTCCATAGGGGTTGCTTTGATGTAAAGTAACTCTATTGGGAGTAGAGAAAATGGAAATTATATTTTTGTGCGAAACTTGGGCAGCGTCAGACATTTCTAACTTTTCAGTTTTTGCTAATCGTGATATAATACAAGTAATGGCCTCTAAGAAGAGCAATTTTGGCAGGAACTCTGGTGGTTTATTTTTAGGAATTAAGAAATCAACTATTAATGGTGTATATATAATCTCTAAAACAGATAACTGGATTTTTATTCAATGTAAAATAAAAGAACTAAAACTAATTGTTGGAGGTGTATATTTAAGACCAAGTTTGAACAATAGTGATATACTGGATCTGCTCTCTAAGTGTTTAAGTGACATAATTGTTCGATTCCCTGATCATGGACTTGTTATAGGTGGATATTTTAATGCAAGAATAGGTAACTTAAATTGTCACGATGATGAAATATTTCTAAATTCGACTATGACTGGACAAAGAAAGTCCTTGGATTTAATAGTTAATGACCGTGGTTTCATGCAGGTGCCAATTATGGAAAGCAATGGGCTCTTTATATGTAATGGTAGATCTGTATCAGATTGTACAGCATCTTTTACATTTATAAGTAATCATGGATGTAGTGTGATTGATCATGTGTGGGTGAACTCATTGATGACTGAATATATCAATGACTTTGAATTAACTAATGTATGTGAGTCAAGTGATCATTTAATGAATGTGCTTTGGCTTAATAAACAACAGGAGAATAACTACACCTTGAAACCCAACCATAATAAAATAGTTAAAAAAATAAATCGTAACGATGTATATTTGTCTTTGTATAGTGCTATCATGGGAAATTTAGACCACATATACTTTAACTGTAATGATGCAAACAAACTTAATGATAATCTTCTGTCTGCTTTGGGAACAGGAATGTTAGATAGTGGAATGATAGTTGAAAGTAAAATAAGGTATTCAGCCCTGGTTGCCCCAAACAAACCATGGTATGATACAAATTGTAAAATGGCTAAGAAAGAATTGAAATCAGCTTTTAAAACATGTAAAAACCTAAATTTTGAACGTGGATCTCTAAACTTGTATCTTCAATCAAAAAAAATATATAAACATTTAATTAAGACGACTAAGCAATTATTCTATGAAAATATAAAACAAAAAATGCGTCTAGTTAACTCCAGTAAGGACTTTTGGACAACTATAAATTCATTAAGGAGAAAGCGTTTTGTACAATGCCCAATACACATTGCAAGATGGGAAACAATGTTGGATTCCATATACAGAAGTGACCTTGTTGTAGAAAAGCATTTTCTTAATTAAACTCACCCAATACTTGATTCGAAT
Source organism: Philaenus spumarius (assembly GCA_018207615.1). Taxonomy (NCBI): domain Eukaryota; kingdom Metazoa; phylum Arthropoda; class Insecta; order Hemiptera; family Aphrophoridae; genus Philaenus; species Philaenus spumarius. Next base: position 74,828 of record JAGFPH010005073.1, on the reverse strand, counting down.
ATCTCATTGGATGAGCTGCTGGACAGTATCAGAACAACAAAAAACAACAAAACGCCCGGCGTTGATGGCATTGTTAACGAATGTTTCAAGTACCTACCATCTAAATGGATCCATTATATACTCAATCTGTTCAATGTAGTCTGGGATAATGAAGATATACCTGCAAAATGGGGTAAAATCAAACTAAAAATGATATTTAAACAAGGTGATACCAATGATCCCAATAACTATCGCCCAATAGCCTTAGTAAATTCCATAGTCAAAATATTTACCAAAATACTTTCTAATAGACTTGTGAAATTTATTGAAGAACTTAAGTTACTCCCTGAAGAACAGTTAGGATTCAGAAAAGGAGAAAAGTGTATGGTATATTCATAGACTTGCGGAAAGCATTTGATAGCGTTCCTCACAATAAACTGTGGTCTAATCTACACAAATTGGGTCTGGGTGGTAAGCTGACAAGAATTATACAAAACCTCTATGAAACTGCTACTGTCTCAATCGACCAAGAAGGAACATTATCCAATAGCTATAAAGTAACATCTGGAGTGTTGCAGGGAGAAGTTCTCAGCTCGACATTATTTATTTTGTTTTTGTATGACATAGTAAGCTTCTTCCAGTCTCAAGGCTTAACAGGAATCAGTATTAATGAGAAGAGAGAAGTATTAATGTTTCTTTATGCCGATGATATCATCATATTGTCTCATTCCTGGTCTGATGCACAACGTAAACTGGCTGTTTTAAAAGAATACTTTGATGATAATGGTTTGGAGGTCAATCCTTTGAAAACAAAAGCGTTGATTTTTCATAAAGGAAAAACCCCTGGAAAACTTAAACAGCTTTTTTATAACAATGAATCAATTGCAATTGTTAATGAACAGAAATATTTGGGCGTAACATTTTCCTCCTCTGGCAAATTCAGAAAAGCAGCAATTAATATTTCATCAAGAGGCTTTGCTGCACTTCCAGAACTAAATAAGATAAAATCTAAGGGACACTCAGATTCCTGGAAGGTCAACTGTAAACTTTTTGACTCACTGGTAGTCAGCATTCTACAATAATGCAGCGAAACATGGGCACTACCATAATTATGTAAACATTCTGGAAAGAGTATAGCTGACTTTCCTAAAACGATTGTTACACCTTCCTCGAAATACGCCAGATGCTTATGTGAGAATTGAGACTGGCAGAGTGCATCTAGAACTTCAAGTGTTTAAACAAATGTTAAACTGGTGGACTGCACTGCTTCAAATGAATAATGATAGTTTGCCAAAGCTGTGCTACCTCAAACTTGCCTCTATCTCCTCACAGGATGTCCCATACAATTGGGTTACCTGGCTTAGATGCAAGCTGAAAAGGATTGGAGCAGAAAATATCTGGAAGAGTCAAAACCACTGGGAAGTAATCAATTCAGGAAAAGATTTAGTTGCAAAATTCAAGAACAATTTAATATGCTTAGACATTGAGTCCGTTTTAAATTCAAGATTTAATGATTACTACAGACATATAAGCGGATTAACCCCCTGTGAAACGTACTTTGAAGAGAATTGTCCTTTATACATACTTAGAATTATAACTCAGTTACGTCTTGCTGGCAAGAAATATAACAGATTAATATTACAAAAAGTCAACTATAGCTTTAACCCCAGTCAAATCTGCCCAATATGTGTAACAGGAAATGACACTATAACTCACCTTTTGTTGGAATGTGAAGGGTATAATCTTTTTAGAAGTAAATATTTAAACAATTCCAATTATATGCATCATTTATATAATATAGAGTCAATTTTAACTTCAAACTCAGTACAGGCCATGAAAAATGTCTACCTTTTTGTTGTGTATAGCCTAAAACTTACGAAATCCATTTTGAATTTAATGTAATAAATTAGTTTAGTAAATATCTTCAAATAACTAACTCATGTGTAAATGTACTGATATTGTTGTTGTTTGTATAATTTTGTGTTATTTCAGTATCTGAAATTGTGTTTCGTGTTATAGTTATATTGAAATAATTTTTTAAGTATCATAAATACATCAAACAAGTTTTTAATTAGAGTAAACTAAGGAAAAGAACGAACAATGTCATGAAATATGTTATTTTTGTAAATGGTCAACATCTTGCTTATGTACACTGTTCTTTAAAGCAATAAAGTTGTATTGTATTGTATTGTAAAAAAACTCTATTGGGAGCAATATGCCTCAGGTTAAGCCCTTCCTCAGACGTAATACTCAGGGGGTTCTGAACTTATACAGATAAAGTGGATGTAGGTTCAACTTGACACATGAGCTGGCAATTAAAAAATTGGCTCTGGTGGAAGAAAAGAGTTTGCATTCGTTAAACAAATAGTTGACCTCTTTTTAGAGCCTTCGTTCAGTTGTTATCTAATAAAATATATTTTAAAACCGTAAACACACTTTTTGTCTGTGTTTGTGCACATTAATCTCCACAATAGCTAAACCAATTTGGATGTGGTTTTCAGTGATGTATTGAGATAAGCTTTGATAAATAAATTGTTACAAATAAAAAATAAACGTCAAATACACAAAACCCAAACCAACAGTATGTATAAATATTGCATACACGCGCCTGGTAGTTATTGGGACAAGATTGTAGCAGAAAATCTTGGGAAATACAATGTCCGAGTTACAAATGAATACATCCAATATTGTATACTTTGAAGGATTACTGTAAGGAATAATTGTAAAGGATAGCCCAAGACTGCCTTTACAGTATCGATAAATTAAAGGATATTGCAAGATATCGTAAGCCCGGTGTGTTTCAAAAATGCGTTGTAGGGTATCATCATGAGTACGCAATACAATGTCACGTTTATTGAATTCCTGATAACTAAGACCACTATAACTTTTTCTGTAAAGGGGTCATTGTATCTTAAGCGATGTTCTGCTACACAATTTCGTCCCGATAATGTCCAGGGGGTTTATGCAATGCTGAGATATACTGTCAGTTTGGGGTGTGCATACACAGTTAACTTAAAATAATTAACTTTTGATTATCATGCGGCAAACTACGTAATTAAATGTATAATTAGGTCAAGCTTAGTGCTTCATCCTTCAATTGTGAACGGACAAGCTAATTATTTGATTTGAAAACATATTAAACATTTAATATAATTTGAAGTAATTAAAATGTGTAAAGTCAATAACACTACATAATATATCAGATCCAATAACGAAAATATGTTGCATTTGTTATAATTAGCAATGCCTACATACGGTTGCATGTATTATCTACGCATCCGTGTAAAATTTCACCGTGACAATAAATTAAAAGATATTTCAGGGTATCATAGGCGATCATCTTGAGTTTGCATAACAATGTCACGTCTATTGAATTCCTGATCAACTAAGACCACTACAACTTCATCTGTAACGGTGGCATTGTGCCTTCCACGATGTTCTGCTACAGTTTTGTCCTGATGACTTCCAGGCGTGTTTATGCAATGTTGCTATGCACTGTCAGTTTGGGTTTTGCATACACAGCGCCGTTAGTCACAACACAAGCGCGCGAGACACACTTTAAAGTTTGCTTGTATTTGTAAACCGATTTAAATGAAACAAACACTAAGTGTTATACCAAGCCTATCTCAATACATCACTGAAAACCACATCCAAATTGGTTCAGCAATTGTGGAGATTAGTGTGCACAGACGCGCAGACAAACAGACAACAAGTCTTTATTATTATATAGATTTAGTAGTAACGCTCAAAGTCTGCTGAGTTGAAATTATAAAATGAGTTGTCGTCGATCAGTTGATCCTAAATAAATCATTTAACTGTGTATGTCACTACTTTTTACTAAAGTGTGCGACTTTGTTTTACCACAATATCGGTAAAATGACACGATATTTTTTTTTCAATAGTCTTAAGCTAATTAAAGTTTACTTAATATTTTGAGGAACGGCAAAAGAACAATTGTACTTCAAAAATTGTTGGCAACTAAGGGCGTAAAATAGTTAAACAAATCGCCGAGTAAAGCAAAAACATTCTTTGGTTTGTTTGAGGGAGTGCTTCATTAAATCTACGAAATAATAAGGTGGGTATTAAAACAAGGGAACAGAAATGCAAATTAAAGTCTACGCAGCCAGTGCTGCCAACCAATTTATTTTAATGAGAGTTTCCTTTTCACAATAAAGCCAAGCACTATACTGAGACACTGCTGCGGTGAACGGAGTTTCCTGCCTACATGCACAGACGCGACTTCAGTAAGTTACTTACACATGTCGCTGTCATTGTAGTGGTAAAGCTAAATGTGATAACCGTTCGATCTTTTCTGAAAGAAGTAATGCCTTTGTTACATAAAGTGTTATATAAGAAAATAGAGATATAAACATTTTATAGGCAAGACATTTTTGTTATTGTGATGTTGGCATTATTTGAAAAGTTATTTTAATAACGTGCTCCACAGCGAAGCACAAGAATTCTTCTACTTGAATGTATATTGTTGTTTAGTTTGTTTAGAACCAGAGAGACTATGTGTATTATAAAAAAAAAACATGTTCTTATTTCTTTATGATCGTTCTTATTAGCAAATTTCGATATGTATGCAATTACAGTGCCTCTTATGGTGAGACCTAAGGTCGGGAGTAGTCAATGAGCATGCCCCAGAACACGTTTTGGGGTGTCATTAAAATGATACATATATATATTCACACTATAACGACCGCATTTTAAGTCCAATTTGGTTCAGATATGATGCACACGTTAGTTTTCTTACTCGCTCGTATGAGTTCGTTAGCGAACAAAATCCAACAAACGAAAAAACGTCCATGGACCTATTTTTTTTAAATCTTGCGTACTAAAATGGTTTTTTTTGGGTACTATTCAGAAAAATTAATGTATGAGATTATTCTGAAAATTGTGTTTTTTACACAACCTAATAGCTTGTTTGGTTCCCCAAATGTTTATCAAAACATAAAAGTACTCGATTCAAATCTGAGGTCGACGGATGGGATGCAAACTCGCTTCGCTCCACTGGTTGTGAAACGAAACAATCCATAATCCAGATCAAGGTAAAAACTCAGGACTGCAGGCTTAGGTGTAAACAAATTCTACTAATATAATTTTGTAGACCAATTTAACAAATAGTTGGTTGAAACGCTAACACATATAAACTTAATTTTGGAAATGCTCTCAACTCGCTTCGCTCACACTTATGAATAAATGAATGGAATATCAGGCTAAATATTTAGAGTTCACTATCCCAAAAACATGTAGTGCATTTCGTCAAAATCAATCTGTTTCCCATTTAGGCATTTACATAATCAGCTATGCGCCATTTAGCGCAAAAAAGATTTCCCCTAGTTTGAAGTTTATTTCAGTCTATGGTTATATTTGACCTAAAATGGAGGGGGGATGGAGGGCTGCCATACAATATAACCTTCATGGGGCTCTGAGGGTGGGTTGCTGGGTTATAGCAGCACGCACTCACTAACCACGTTTACATTTATTATTATTAGGCTATGTGAATACGCGAACATTGAAAATTAAGTACCTTCTTTTAGCATTTATTATAAAAGGACAGGAATGAAACTCATACCATTCGAAAGCTACTGGGTAATAGATGTAATCAAATTTGCATGTTGATGTTATTCCAGGTAAAATAAAATAAACTAGGACCAACCTGAAATTGTGTTGCTAAGCTGGTCATCGGATCAGCTGTATTTTATTTATTTATTTGTTATGACAACGCATATAAAGATGTATTCAACCCCTTCGTGAGTAGACCAGTTTCCTAAATAGTTAGTTGAAACCCTAAAACACAAAAAAAAAAAATAATTTTGCAAATCACGTCAACGGTTTCTGCCGTTATTGATTTTGTTGACAGAGTTAATCAAACTTAATAATGTTATTTATAGAAAGATAGTGTTTTAGCGAATACATTTTAAACTTTAATTCAACAAAGAAATAAAAAGTAATTAGTTTAGTTAATACAGACAAAATTAAGTTGTCAATTACATTAAATTACAGTTCTAATTGAGTAGATCTGTGACTCTTAGAAGATAGCTAATTAATCTATGTAACTCACAGATTGTCAATGTTATACGTCATTAGAATTATCTACGTTCGCCTTTAAATTTAGGGTATTATTTTAATCGGTCATGAGTTACTTAATCACTCTGTCAAAATCTGTTTAACGTTTGTCTAAATTTGTAATTAAAATGTATAGGCTAATGGATACATTTGTTTTTCTCTTTAACTCGGTTTGGAAATCTCAACCCTTTAGTGGGCAAGGTAACAATCTATCGGTACTCTTAGAAACTGAACGTAGTTTCACTTTTATCTAACAGATGTCAAATAGTTTGATTCCTAATTAATAAAAAAACATTTCAACATCGATATAATATACATATAAATTTTGTAATTTAACATAAACATTTTTTACTTACATCCTATTATAGTGGGTTGTTTACAATAAGCCATTACTATATTATTGTCTATATGTGCGTGTAGGGTTGCGTGTGTTTGTGTGTGGGTGACAAAATACTATTGCAATGTCATCCACTTATAAGCTAAGTTCAACATTTCAAGCCTCTGGACCATAAGGAAGTTAGTTTAAAATGGATTACACAATTTGTACCGCCAAAGTGAGTTAGTAAAAACGTTGTACAATAAAATAGTTACAACAGTTGTATTGAAGATCTTGTTTTAGAAGTAGAACATTTGCACAAAGCTTAGATGTGCAGAAAATGTTGGAAATTGTATAAAACGTCTATTGAGGAGAAATTGTATAGTCTAGATGAACGTGTCAGGAATATAAAACTGTTGCATTCTCTCGACAAGAAACAGGTATTACAAATGTAATCATATAAATGTTACTATTACTTTTAGCTCCGAATTTGAAAAGTATACTGATATTGCTTTTTGTAATGTAATCAAATTTAAAACTGTGGATCAAAGACTCCGGGTATAATACAGAATCTATTAAATTACTCAATATAAACAACTTTTTAAATTGTTAAAAAGAAAAAGTACATTCCAAAATATAATTTTTGCTTTGCAAGGTAAAAAATACAGGTTAGCCTACTTTTACGGTATTTTACGTTTTGATCCATTTTGGGATAACCAGACAAGCTATAAAGTCGTGTAAAAACAAAATGTGAAGACTAGTCTCATATATTTATTGGTGTTTATAAAACCTCCAAAAAATATAATTCTAGTACGAAAAATATTCAAAATGAATTTATTTCAATTCAGAAATGTATTTCGGTTGTTGGATTTTTTGACTAACGAACTCGTCCAAGCCACTTAGAAAAATAACCAGTGCACCAAATCGGACGTAAAATGCGGCCGATACACTGGATTCCACGTTCATCGTGCAGTACAAAGCGTCCATAAGCCATGTTATCCTTACCACATTCTCAGCGATAGTAGCCAACTAAAAAACATCAACCCCATCCAACGCTCGGTCAGTTGACGCAACCCGTATGACAATAAACGTGATGTTCTCTGTAATGGTAATGCAATGTCTATTCTCCCGTAAGATCTGTACTGCACGGTGAACGTGGAATCGATCGAGTGTACTAAAAGATTGAAGCGTGACAGTAAAAGATGTGGCCAGACAGACAACAAAATATTTACAAAGCTGCACAAACATAAACATTGGAAAATAATTTTGTAATTTTCAAACACAATAACTTACGAAACACAGTGAACGTGGAATCGAGCGTAGAGTGCGAACACATATAGTTTACAAAATTATATTATGTAAATAGCATTTTTAATGACACCCCAAAAATGTTCGTTTACTACTCCCAACCTTAGGTCTCTCCACCTTTCCTATGGGAGTTTGTTTATAAGAATGGCATTAGTAAAAACGAAAGCGTATTTAAGTGATATTCTGGTCGCGCTCTGGTATTTCCGGGTTATACAGGGCGTTTCAAAATAAATATCGGGATTTTAAGGTTTTTTAGTATGTATTACAATTAACTTACAATTATAAATAATACATAAAATGAAAGAACAACAGTTTGTCCTACTAGTGTTCAGTGTGAGCACCATTCGTCACATAGCACACATCGAGTCTATAGAAGGGTTCGTCTCAAACCTTGTTCTTTGAATCTGGAGTAATTGTTGCAACAACTGTTTCAATTCCTGTTTCTTAAGTCAGGTATCTAAAGATCTGTGGTTCAGCTCCTCCCAAAATTAAGGAAAGAGCCATAGTTGTAGCCCATCAAGACAAGAAACACCAGTTAGAATTGTTTCAGCAAAAAAGAAATTCAAATAAACTTTCCGCTAGAATATACTGCAGCACAAAAAACACATCCAATTTAGTAGTGTCTCGTTGCGACTGTACCATCTCGTGGGGATTTGCTGATCAACAGATGCACCATTATGAGCTTGACAT
>JAGFPH010005073.1:28288-66363 GCA_018207615.1 Philaenus spumarius | reverse complement strand
ACCTTTGTACAGTTGTTAGACCAAGACAAAATCTTGTATTTTACAGGACCACTTTAGCGGATCGAAACTTTTGAAAATTGGGATTTAAACTTTTAGTTAAAAAGCGTTCTAAAATTAATTTTTTGTCAGTTTCATGATTTTTACGTAGATTTAAAAAGTGTAAGAATGGTGCTACATTTTGCAAAATTAAAAAAGTTATTTTTTTACAAGTAGGTCTTGAGTCTAGGCCTATGGGAAGATGTATGAAGTATTATTATTTATGTGTGTTACAGAATACAATTTGAACACGTATTTATAAAAATAAGTTTACCAAATCAAACTAATTTCATCGAAAATGTTGCTACCTCCAATGATGACTCTGTATTGCGTAAATAAACATATACAGTATTTGTGTATGTCTTCAGTTTCAATTCTGTTAACCTAAATTAAAATAAAATTAACATTTTGCCTTTCAATTTAAAATGTAATTAACTATTTAATATAAAAATGTAGGTACAAATTAACATAAAATAGTGTTCATAGTCTATTTATGTTTACTATAAAAATGATGTTCAATTTAATAACTAACTAAATATACATTTACATATAACATTGAAAACATATTTCATATATAAACTCGTTATTGGTAGTGACGTTCAAAATATTCTGTATAACGAGCAGACATAATGGATAGAGGTGGATTAAAAAGAAATACTTTCCAGTAGGCCTATTCAATATTTGATACTTGCAAATAGTGTATTTATTCAAGTACTGGTATTGAAGAAACAACACTATAAGAAGCGAAACCTAATGGGCTATAAGCGGACGCTTTCATGTTAGTTCATTTCGAAGTCACTCGGAGCGCCACTAGTCTTGTGCTGCTCCATGAGACGAAACTGATATTATAGGCAGAGTTTAAATTTCGCCGCACCACCAGACCGCGAATATATCTGCCTCTTGCACTGTCTGGCACAAACTGCTTTGACCTCCTTTCAACATCCCAACGAAGAGAATAATTTAGTTTTCGTTTTGGAGGGAGCAAGCACATGTTTCAATATTTGGCGCACGTTGCAACTATATTATACAGTACTGTTGAACAATGATTTATTATTGATAATGTTTTTTAATAACCAAATTATAAAATGTGACATAAATTTAATACTTTTTTTAATGAATTAAAAACAATTTTAAGTAGTAAATGATTTTTTTGTAACTTACAATGATTTTTTTGTAACTTAACGTAAAAATGTTATGTCAAAATACTGTATAAAAATTATCTTAAATCTCCAATTAACATTATTTGAACATGGTGTTTTCTTGAATCTGATTTGATAATCTATTACTATAAAATATTGTAAAGTCTTCTAAGTTTGTTTTGTTGAAAAAATATCCCATACAAATTAAATGTAAAATATGCATGCAACAGTAATTAACAAATAAACACTTTATTTCGTAAAATCGGACTTAAAATTAGTAAAATATTTAACGAAATATACAAAAACTTAGGTAAAATTGCAAAACAGTTTTTGTTTTGACACCAAACATATATATTTCAGCCTTTCTCAAATAAGGTGTTAGATTGTTCATTACTGCTTTTGGGATATTTAAAGCTTATAAAAAGTATTGTTTTCCAGGCAATACTTATGACAGTTTGGCGAAAAAGCTCTAAAAAATTTAGTTTTATGGTCAGTATTTTGAACTGGGAGAAAAAAAACAGAAATAAATAAATAATAATAATCTTTATATAAACTTTTTACAATCAATCACGTAAGCAACAACTAAAATAATTCAAAGCAAAGTATGGTACACATAGACTACGAAATAATTATACCGAGTGTTTCATAACTAGGTGTACGCTTATTCTTCGCGTAAGGGATTGAGCTACCGTAATGTAAACAAGTAGCATGGGTTATGAGCTTCGCTTCGCTCGCAGCGTAAAAACTCGTGAGTATGAACTGAATAGAAAGAGCAACTGTCAACTATTGTCGCGAGCACGGAATAAAGCGGGAGATACATTTGCGCTGTTGCCAGATATGGGACTGGCAAAGCGAGGAACGGTCGAGAATCGCTCGCTCTGCGGCACGATCTGGCAACACTGAGCGCCCAGTGTTACCTAGCAGGGCTATAGCCCTAGTTACCTAGTCCGAGTGTCACTGCGCACTCCGACTGTTAATACAACTTCTATTTAAAATTTGTAAATAAAACTGTTCTCGTTTTGAGTATAACGGTTAAATGTTTGCAAATATTTGTAAATAATGGGAAGTAAAAGTTGTTCGCGTCCATGGAACCCGTTAATCCTCACGTGCTTCCCGGGTGGTGCTAAATGAACAACAGTTAAACAAATAATTAACCAAATCAAATCATTCAATATTTTCAACCCGTTTATTAAAAAATCTAATATTATTAGATTTATGTATCTGTTTGATAGATTATTATTATTAATAATTAACTAGGGGAAGCTGTTAATTGTAAATACAAAAATACTATACAATTTACCACAACGGTTTGAATTCCTTAATTCCTTTTTGAATTATTAATCCCTACTTCAAGTAGTAAAATGACACAATGAGAAGGCTTAAGCTTAAAATTGAAATACAGTTGTATACAATAGCTTAAACAAGTTTTTCATTATGTTTTGTACGCACGTTAAAAATGTAACCGCAATAGATAATTACATTTAAAAATTTAATAATTTGTCGTTTTATTGATATCAGAAATTTTAAAAACGTCACACCTAAAGTTTAATAATTAATTACTTTATAAATGTTACATTTGTGTTTAAATGTATAGGCAAATAACACAACAACTAGATCAGCTGTCCGATTATTAAAAGCGCGTAGTTAGACATTTTACTAATAATAAATCAGATGTTAATTGTAAATACAAAAATACTATACAATTTACCACAACGGTTTGAATTCCTTAATTCCTTTTTGAATTATTAATCCCTACTTGAAGTAATAAAATGACACAATGAGAAGATTTAGGCTTCAAATTGAAATATATGTTATGAGCGTACGTTGAAAGGTTCTCTCAAACAAAGGGCGAGCTTCTAGACAAAAATAAATAACGTGGGGAATTTTTAAGATTTTATAATTTGTATTTTTTAACAAACTTAAAATAAGGAAATGATAAATTTTATATTTTTGGGAATGTTTGGGCTTCAAATTGGTACATTTGTCATGAGCCTAACTGGTGACGCCCAAACTAATGGATCAATGGATCTTACACAAATTTCTCCCATTTAAATAACAGGGCGTAATTTTAAAATGTCAGTTGTTAAAATAAACTCAATTTATTGGATTTTTATATTTTGCTGTAACTCTGCAGTGTAAAACGAATAAAATGACAATTTTTTTACAAATTGGTAGAAAAATACCGACGTAGTAAGCCGATAATGTACTTCCACAACGATAATTCAATAATTACAAAGCAAACGCATAAAAACGCATACGGTAGGCCTACATGTGAAGCACAAACCTAGAATAACGGTCGTTACACAATTAACATTGATAATTCAATAATTACGATAATTATACTATAATTCAATAATTTATATAACAGGAAATCTATAAGAGATATAGAAGGGCACTGTAAGCGGCGTAAATGTTCTAAATTTTTAGCCCTTTCGATTGAGCTATCAACCAACCTCGTCCTTTTTATTTTTTCAAATCAATACAAAAAAACGAAAAATGCATAAAATTAGAATTTTTATAGCCTTGAATGTTAAAAAAAAAATCATTGCTTGATGACATATCTAGAGATAAAAAATAAATACATTTTTTTTAAATTTTCACAATCGGTCCATTAGGAGAGGCTGGGCGATTGGAAATAGGTTTTCGACAAAAATCATTTAATAATATAGATTATTATTTGAAAATATAATTAATTATAACAAAATACTACGAGATGCTCTTCTCTTTCAGTTATTGTTTTCTCACTTTAAAATAGGATTTACAAAACTTTTATAAATTAACGAAATGATTTACAAACGCAATAAAAAACAAATACTAAAATATACTTTATTATGAAAACTAATGAATAAAAACGTGAATCCAGAATAAATAAATAGAATAGCGTGATCGGACCAATGCAGCGCTTGTGGCAGGACCTTTTAGTTTCGAGCGCAATTTTATTGTCGTTAATCAACTACATTAAAAACCAAAACGGGTTTTTGGAGACAAAACATGTTTAAACAACAATTTTAGTACTACTTGTAATTTCCTACAAGTTTCCCGCTGACGAAATATCGTAACTTGAAAAATTAAAAAATCCTCGCTTACTGAAAATTTTATGTCAGATGATTCCTGAATTAAAGTAAGTTTGCATTTGACTTTTTCAATGTGTACAATTACGTAAAAATATATTTCATGTAGAAAATGAGATGGGTCGAATCCCACATCTTTCCTCTAAAACCTGTTTTTTTTTTAATTAAATATAATTCAACCCATAGGCTAAGTCACCTAAGGAGTGCATAGCAGTTGTCTACGTTTACGCATCGACAAAACTATTTGGTCTCTGTGAAGTTGACACTAGGGGCGGGCACGTAATGTACAGTCCCAATAAAGAAGGTACAGTCCGCGCGGCGATGCTGCTGGCGGTACCTGTTGGCCTCGATCCAAACTAGGCATTTTCGACTGTTGAAAAGTGTTACCTCTGATAACATAGGGGTTTCGCTTCTTATAGTGTTGTTTCTTCAATGCTAATATGTACACCAAACTTGAGGTCAATATCTTTTTCATTTCCAATGATATTATTAAATCAAAATAAAATGTAGAATAATTCGATACCAATAATTTCGGAACTATTTTCATTAATACTTTTTTTCTTATTTTCAACTATAGAATAGCGTGGTGAAATTTGTGACTGTATTTTTTTTGCACTCTCTATATATTTATGTGTTTGCACTCTAATGGCATCACTATACTTCCAATTTGGTCCAAATTGTGTACACATCGTGGTATTATAAGTCGCTCGGATGAGTTTGTTATTCAAAAAATCCAACAACAGGAAGCACTTTTTTTCTGATGGGAAGTAAGAACGTTTTGAGGTTTTTCGTACTAGAATGAAATTTTTCGAGTTTTATGTAAAAAAAATAGGAGATTATTCTGCACATTTTGTTTACACGACCTAATAGCACGAGCGAAGCGAATCCAGCAGTCCATAATCGAAGGCCGCAAGGTTGCGGTGTAAACAAATTCTATTAACATATTTTGTACACGCAGAAAGCTATTCAGCGTTTTCGTGAGTAGACCAATTTCCCAAACAGTTACTTAAAACCCTAAAACATAAAAACTTAATTTTGAAAATTTGCTCAACTCATGTCAGCGGATCAGCTGCGTGATCGAATAATTTGCTTATCAAACCAGGCTAATGTACAGTCTCGTATAACCAAACTAGGTCCTTAAAATCTTGAGAAAATTTTACATTTAATTAAAGTTTGTGAGTGTGACTGTACGTTAGTTGGGTGAAAGTTCCAAGAAGACCTGGCTGAGTTGTAATACAAGCTTGACACGTTGCAGCGTTATTTGTGTTTCCGAGTTGAGTTTCAGCCCTTTACAACTGTAACATTCAAAACACACAAACCCAACCTAACCTAACATACTGTATTCAAAGCATAACACATGTTCTGAACTTTAAGTGATAAGTTTTAAAACAAACATCTTAGCAACAATTTTACATTTAAGTAACTTGTCAACTTGCAAGACTTTAAAACTAAACTTATAAAGTAGCTCAGCAGTAGTCAACCGGGTCCACAGCTTTCATGGTGGGCGGTCGGGGGTTTAAAAACATTGCATTAATATATCATAAAATTACTCAATATTCTGAAAATATACTGTTTGTATCGCCTGCTCATAAGTTTAGTCATGTTAGTTTTGGCTCTAAACCCAACAGAAGCAGTTAGTCAGGGAGTACGCGTGCTCAGGAACGGTCTCAGTAAATACTGGGGTTAGATTCTTTCTTACCTTAGCCGCCTTTATTTTAAGTTATTTATACGATTTTATACAGCAGAAAGAGAAAGTAATGATAATGTCTCCATCTTCTGTGATGCACGAAATACATTAAATCACATTACAAAGCATCAACACGTTCGACCAAGTCTCGTTCAAAAAATTACTGCTCTAGATCTCCTTTTTGCTTTTTACCTAAACGAAACTAAAAAGTTAATTACACATACAATATTGAGCTAACACAAATTGTGCGGATTCTCAGTGAATATTTAGCTCCGCACTTAACAGATTTGTTACTATAGGTTAGCGCCGACAAACGTAAAGGGGGACGAGTCCGGATCCTCAACATTTTGGCATTAAGCTCCGCAGTGGTTACTGAAATACCAAAACCCAACACTCTGAACACAATTTAATGCTGTAGTCCTACTTATATAATGAAAATTCCATAGATGTTACTTAATAGATTTGTTAGATTTTCTCACACTAAAGTCAACATTTACGAAATATTTTTGCTGTTGACCCTTCGTCGGAGTGTACCCGGACCCTCCAACATCACAGCCTTGAATATCTTAAAGACAACAAGCAATGACACACTTTAACAATGAAACTAATTTGTTTTTCAATTGTAACGTCTACAAAATATAAACGAAATTAAGGAAATTAAACGAACCAGTCACAATGAACAAGGTGAGGGAGGAAACGTTTGAAATTATCTCACGTACTGCCATTTGGATAAATTAATTATTTCAGATTAGAAGAGTCACGGTGTCCTACAGGAATACAAAACAGGTTTTAAGTTGATTACAAACACAATATCTCGAATGTAACTCCGGGAAATACAAGATAGCTTTGCAGAGGTTCTTTATCTTCTAAATACAATCGCTTGTTTAGTTAGTACAATTTGGTTGACGCTAGATTAAATGCCATGACCTGTTAAATCCTCAATTATATTATTTGTAGTTGTTGTAATCAGAACAAACAGCTTTAATATCTATATATGTAATATACAGGGTGTTCATTTGAAAACTTCAAACTCGTATTAAAAGCGTTATAGCCCAAGTATCAAAATTCTGTAAACGGGAGTGTAAATGGGGGAATAAAAAAAAAAACAATTCAAAATGGGGGTGCTTACCTTTACTCCCTTACCCAAAGTCATAAATTTTGAAACGTATACCTTGCGACACCTTAAATTGAAGTTCATAAAAATGCTGCATTTTGGTGGAAAAAATTGAAATCGGCCAAGCCGTTTGGTATCAGCAGCCAATATTGTTATTTCTTACACAACAATTACTAACTACTATTTATTGCTAATAACACAACACTATTACTTACTAAATGTAATGATGTTGCCAAAAAGTCAAAAATATTTAGGCTTTGTCCTGACTTACTGACTGACTGGCATAGAATCAATGTAGAGGTAAAACTACTTAAGATGCAAATTCAAAAATTCAAAGGTATATTTTTATGGGGTGATAGACGTACACTAAGAATAGTTATTTGTGTAACTAGTGCGCAAAGTGACACTTTGCTGCACTTGAGAGAAATCTTTACGCACGAGCCGCAGGCGAGTGCGGAAAGTTTCACGAGTGCAGCAAAGACACTTTGCGCCCGTGTAACACATTATATTTTTCCTACAGTTACTATAAACCATATAAATAACAGGTAATTGTATATAAAGGTGAACTTTTATTATGCATTTCCACAAATTAACAAATCAAAACTTAAACGAAATTGTTTCACAAAGTAACAAATAAAAATCTGAATGAATGTTTATACAAACATAATGAATCAAAATCTGAATGTCATTTTTGGTTTGTAATGTTTATGTTAAATGTGCAGTTTTCATAATGTCCTGATAATACTAATCCTGATGCAGAAGACACTTCAGAATGCTCTTCGAGTTGATTAGTTTGATGAAGTGCCGGTGCAGTTTCTGGTGACTGTAACGTTCCTAAAATCAACTGTCCAGTTGCAATCTTTCCGCTAATAGAATCGTCAATGTAGCCTATTTTGTGTTGTTTGGTTGAAATTCTGGAGTGCGGGAAAGTAAAATGAGTGCGGGAAAGTGAAATGAGTGCGGGAAAGTGAAATGAGTGCGGGAAAGTGAAATGAGTGCGGGAAAGTAAGTAAATGCAGGAATCAGCTACTTTGCGTACTATAATCAGTGCAAGAAGACCCGCTTTGTCAGGTAACTGTAGGAAAAAGATTTTGCTATATTTGTATTTCAAAGCGTAATATTAGGGAAAATTCGATGGTTCACTCCCAGTCCTATTACAGAATAATAAAACAGATGTTCGGATTAAAAGCTTAACAACACATGTTTGTTTACATTTATTACCATAGCAACTGACTTAGCAAATTTAGAATCAGTGTTTTATACTTAACAACCAACCTTTTTTTTAGGTTATATTAATAAAACTAAAAATCTACGAAAAATTCTTACTGTATTATATATAGTTTAATTCAAACTTCTGTTGTTAGGTATCTTCTATACATATGAATTTAATAAAATTAAAGTATTTCTGTTTGTTTGTCCAGGCTAATCTCCGGAATTGTTGAACCAATTTTGACGAAACTTTAATTTGCATGTAGAGATTTTTTCAGAGATTAATCTAGGCTAATTTTTATCCCAGCAATATTTAAGGTTCCTCCTTAAAAATTTAAACATCTATACAAATATTATAAAGAGGTAAAGTTTGTTTGTATGTTTATTTGTTTGTATGTAGGGGGTAATCTCTGGAACTACTGAACCAATTGAAAAAATAGTTTTACTAATAAAAAACTACACTATCCCTGATAGGCTACCGTTTCAAGTTTCAAAAAAAACTACATAGGCTATAATTCATTTCGATAAAAACATTTTTTTAATTTCAATATTTGTAAATTTAGTCGGAAAAAATTCTTAGGTTAGGCCTATACTAATAAACCAATACATGCATTTGCATTTATTACCATAGCAACCAATTGAATAAAATAACAGATAACAGGTGTTCGCTGTAATATTTCCATTAATAGCTAATTTCAAATTTTGTATTTCTAAATTTTAGGTTAGATTTTTATTAAAGTGTAGATCTGAGCCTTAATGGTTCTTTTAACCTTTATTATAGTTGCTGTTATAAAATATATGAAATAATTTGATTTAAACATTTAAAATTATTTACCGTCTTAGCTTTGGTGTTATTATTAATCCTACACCTTTATTATAAAGAAAACATAACATGATTATGTGTATAGAAGGTTCCAATGGGGTTGGCATGCGGAGCACGCAGGGGTTTCCCCTAGTATTTTATAATTTGAATGCCCTAATTTTAATTATGGCTAAAATTAGGGATTTTTTAAAAATAAAACCGTTGATTTAGATCAAAAGCTTAATACTTTGACAATAACGTCTGTGTTCCTATTTACTGTATACGTTGGTTTAACCGCTAAATATATATCAAAACAGTATATAAATTTGGTGAAATTTACTCAAAGTTGGTAATACATCTCAAAACCTGATTTGTAATTTGTATGATCGTTCGGGAGTTATAAGAAATTTTCATAGCTAACGATTTACGTCGGCCTAAAAGGAATACATAGATCGAGTTTGGTTCATGGGACTGGGATCTTTTTCTTTTAATTGCGTCTAATGGTAAGGCACAATATTTATCAAAATAGTTCTTTTATTTTTTAAATCACATTTGCGAGCGAAGCCGCAAGTACCAGTTAGTTACAAATAAAACAGTTGTTTTAAATAAAAAACTAAACATAATTTTAGGTTAGGCCTACAATGAAACAAAATAAGTTCATTTACAACCATTTGTCAAATATGGAATCAGGTAATTATTCTTTGCAACTAACAGTTTCATTTTTATTTTTTAGATTAGGTAAAAGCAAACAAAATACTCACTGTATTATAAGTCAACCATCTGGTGTTACATCATAGGCTTAATATATAGTTTCCTTTAGTTTTCGATATCTGTCTCACATTAGCTATATATAGGTCACAGCTCAGTCGTAATTTTCGTGAAAATATCAGAGTGTACAATAATCTGTTTGCATTGGCTTTACCATCGGTAGTCTAGTCTGTGTATAAAAAAGAAAAAGTCCTGGCTGACTGAATCATTAAGAATCAGCGTACAGCCAAAACTATGATAGCTAGAGTGTTAAAATGTTTAGGGTACCTTCAAACCTCTATGAACAAGTGCACTAAGAAAGGATTTGGCACAATATTGATTTTAAGGGTTGAAAATTGTGTAAATACGAGGGTTTTCTTCCTGCCCTATAACAGATGAACAAGCAGATTTGAATCAAAAGCTTAGCAACACAACTCAGAGTGTGGCCTATTTTGAACCAACTCTCCTTTGTTGAATGCATTTACCATAGCAACCCAAATTAGAATTATAAGTTTATTATTACTTTTTACATCCAACAGTTTTTTTCGATTAGTTTAGTAAAATAAAAACAAAATTACACGAAAATGCTTGCTATATACTAATAAAAAAATCTGGTTGTTACATATTACAAATAAAACATCTGATCTGGATCATAAGCTTAACACAATTTTAAGTTATTCATGTACTGAACCATCAAACGTTTCTTGAAAACATTTACATTTATTACTATAGCAAATGAATTAGCAAATTTTTAATCTGACAAAAAAGTTGTAAATCTAAATGCTTTCAAGAAACGTGTGTTGGTTCAGTATTATAGGTATAACGTAAAAAATAGTGTTAAACTTACTATCCAAATCAGCTTTTTTATTTGTCATATGTAACAACACATGTTGTAATTACGATACAATGGGCCTTTCTCATTGATTTTTCTTTTGTTTGTTTTTATTTTGTTAGTCTGACCTAAAAAAGTTGTAGTTGTGAAAAATAACTAACTGAATATAAATTTTCTAAGTTGGTTGCTATCTTAATGAATGTAAATGCATGCAACAAACGTTGGTTCAGCATAAGCCACAAAATAATTATATTCCCAAGCATTTGATTTTTATCAGCTGATTTATCTGTTATAGGGCAGGGTAGGCTACCCCGTATTTTGACCATATTCTACCCTTAAAATCAATATTTTGCTTAATCCTTTCTTATTGTTATTTTATAGTCGGATGAAGGTAGTGTGAAAGAAAATAAGTTCCATCATTTTTACTTTCTCACTATACTATAGTATAGAGAAAGTATGGTGATCGCAAAAAAATTGATGTTGAGATTTTTGTGGAGATATCCGTTTTGGGACCCCTTGAGTCCAAAAAAGTGGTTTTTACAAAATGTATGTCTGTATGTCAGTATGTATGTCTGTATGTCTGTATGTATACAAAGCTAGAGCGAAAACTATTCGATCGATTTCAAACAAATTTGCACCAGACATGTCAAGTAGGCCTGTATAGATGCAGAAAAACGGGTTTGAACAATTTTGAAAAGCAACACCCTTTTTGCCTACTTGAAAAGTGTACTCTAACTTGCTTATAATTTAACATTGTAGGTAGAGGTCTTTCCAGTTGCCCTTAGCTATCATGGTTTTGGTTGTACGTTGATTATAAATTAGTCTGGCAGTCAGGACTTATTCTTTATATATACATATATATTGATAAGAACAATTAATTGAAGGTTTATTATTTTTTCAAAGTGTGAATCTAAACGCAAACGCTGAAGTAGTCAAATTAAATACAAAAACCACCGAGTGTTTGAAAACTAATTTAAATATAGACTAGTAACATTACACATTCCGCGTGAAATTAAAATCCTTGAGCTGTGACTTTTAGGTTATTGGTGTTGAAAGAAAAGTTGGAAATTCAATAAAAACAAATTTACCACCTTGAGAAGAAGTTAAGGGGATTATTGTGAAAGAGTTTTTGATTTGCGTTCACGCTGAGCCTGATTTATGCCTTACCCCAAGAAAGTATGGAATTGTATTTTTCATCAGATTTACGGCGTGGGATATTAAACCTTTGACACTGGAGTCAAAGTTATTTGTGTGGATACAGATTATTGTAAATATTTATTGTTTTTACATTATTAATTTATATAAGACTAGGGGGCTCCACCCCTCCTCGTTTCTCTCACCAACCCCCGCGGCGCCTCGTGGCGAAGCAAATACAAACTGATTGTTGTAATCTGATAATTTCACAAAAGTTACGATTGTTTATTACAGAGGAACTTGGATCGGTGTAAGGTGGTGTTATAGCGGGTTCTATACATAATTTAAGCCATATATTGAAATGGTTACGCACCATCCCCAATAATTTTAATTACTGCATGCTTTGAATATTCACAATTAATATTTATATAATCAATAATCTACATTTCAAACAAATCTAGATAATGCCAACTATAGGAAAATCAATATAATATGTAACACCAGATGTTTGACTTATAATACAGTAAGCCTTTTTCGTAGATTTTTGTTTGTGTATAACTAATCTAAACAAACTTTTAGTTGTGAAGTATAATTACTTGATTCTAAATATGCCAAGTTGTTTGCTGCGATAATACTGGCACCAAACGTGTTTTGGTTCAGTAGCCTAAAACTACAATGACGTTTTTGATAAAAATGAACTGATTCATTTACAATATGTAACATTTGATGTTTGAAATAAATTATAATAAAGTAAGCATTTTTTGTTTCTTTTTTCTTTGTGTTTGCGTTTATTTTGTTAATCTAAAAAAAATTATGTGGTAAGTACGTTTTGAAGCTCATGATCTCTATTTTCAGAATTATTTTGAAAAATTTTAATAGGGCATAACAATTAATTTTTATTAATTTTTTAAAATAACGTACTAAATTGTTTATACAGTTATTATGCTAAATTGATATGTCCGACAGGGCTCACCTTTTGTATGGTAAATCTACATGCCATTAACTGTAATTTTACACAATCCCAAAGCTTTAAGATTTTTAAATTACAAAAATATAAATAAAAAAATAAAAAATAGATTTTCAATAATTTTTTTAGATTTTTCTAAATAAAAAATGCACTGATCAAGACTTACATAGTCTCATTGTAAAGGGTTTTTAATTTACTACAACTTTTCCATTGAAAGTATAGCGTTTCAACCAGTGATTTACAAAATGTAAGTGAAAACCCCAAAAAAGTTAAATTGTTTACGGTTTCCCACGATAAAAATCATTGTTTCCGAAGGTAGTATTTTAATCTACAAACTATTCCTCAAGTCATAACGCAATCGGTTTTCTGTTAACTTTTTTTCTTAGGTCCAAATTGACCAAATCGAACGTAAAATGCGGCCACTAGTGTGCGAACACATACATACATACATATATATATAATTTTTAATGATACCCAAAATGTGTTCTGTGGATTATGATCGGTGCTCATAGAAAACTCCTGACCTTATGTATCTACATAAGAGTCACTGTAATAGCTCATCATTTCTCTAATACAGAAGGACATGGTTTATGGAGTAGACAAACTGGGAATGGGGGAAAAAAAGTCTACAGAAACATTTCAAGCGTAGTCGTCCATCAAGCTAGTGTAACCATCTTCGCTAGGAAAACACACCATAATCTGAAACCTGTTCTTGAACGCGCAAGTTTCCGTACAAAGCTCACAGATAGTAACCCCGACGAGAGTATTTATTCAGGGTGTTATAAACTTTGCAAAAGGATTGTAACTTTCTTACATTATTCACAAGGCGTTATTAAATTAGTTAGAAACTTTATTGGAGCTGAAAGTCACGAGTCATATGATTAACTTGAAGTTTGTCAGTTTTCTGCACCAACTATTTTAATGTCGTAAACTAACTTTGGTAAATGTTTAAAACAGGTTTCACGTCAGGCTACCTTTTGTGTTAAAATTGGATCCACGTTTTGACTCTTACTTTGAGAGATAATACTTGGATAACTAAAGTAGTGAGCTGTAACAGTTGAAGATATTAGAGCACATCTGCAGTAACCGGTAGGAAATGATAAGTTCTGTTAATAAATCAATATGTATAATACATGTAAGTGAGGTTTGTCCGTGCGTGCTGGTATGATTGCGCAACCCACCCCAGCAAGGGGATTTTATGGCATGATAGCCGTCCATGCCCATTAATAAACGAATTTTCTTTTTGGAACTTCAGATGTTGGGTTCTGAGATTTATTTGTCAAAAGAGGGCATCGCACCAATGTACTTCTTATGGGCAGTTGGTCAAACGGCTTCTGGGAAATACCGAAGTGGCCGATACTGGCCAGAATATTAATAAGAGATTAATTAATATTAATTAATGAGATAAGCTTCTAGAATATTTTTAGAACGTTCTAAAATATTCCAGACAAAATGTTTGATAATGTTTTAGAATGTTCAAGAAGGTTCGAAAATGTTTTACAATATTTTATAATGTTTCATTTTATTAAGAAAAGTCTACAAAAACAGTTTCTTCCAGTCAAAAACGTGATTTCTGTTCTTAGATATTTTGGCTAACGATCTCGTCCGAGCGACTTAGACAACCAACGTGTGTACCAAATTTGGATCAAGCCGGACTTGAAATGTGGCCAACACTTATTTATTTGTATACATATATAGGCTTGTATATAAAGTTTTTAATGACACCCGAAAATGTTTTCTGGCGACCGTGATCGGTACTCATTTACTACTCCCGACCTTTAGGTCTCAAAATAAGGGTCACTGCAATAGCTCATATTTCCTATTTAAATTTTGTAATAATAGGCTAAATAATGTATATTATATGTGTGGGGAGGGAGGGGGTAAAGTTTCGCCAAAACTAACCGTCACTGGGACGTTATGAATTCTGTTCGCTTTCAATAAATAGTCTGCTAGGTAACCGACAAAATGTGTTTCTTTTTCTCCCGTATTTCTGTACATTATCACAAATGTCACGCCACCTATGTTCAGCAGTGTTTGAATTGGCGTATTGTTCAATTTGACAACGTGTCCAAGACTACGTTTCAAAAGTTTCAATTAATTGCATTCAATATCGTCTAAGTGTTGTTATTTTAATAATACACATTTTATAAGAATTTTAAAAATTTGTTACTAAATACAATTAATAGCGAATTTCCATAGGAAATATGAGCTATTGCAGTGACGCTTAAGGAGTGCTTATATGTACGTTTATTTATTTATTAGCACTCCAACCGCCGCATGTTACGTCAAATTTGGTCCACAATTGGTACTCACGCCGGTTTTCTAAGCAGCTCGAACAAGTTCGTTACCCAACAAATTCCAAGAACCGGAAGCACGTTTTTCGACCAAAAGGAAAACATTTTTGAAATTTTTCATACAAGAATGAAAATTTTGGGGTTTTATCTAAAAACAGTATACTTGAGATTTTATTCTGCACAATTCATTTTTACTTTCTCCCCCTATACCATAGTATATGGAGAAAGTATTGTATTCGTCAAAATTTTCGAGTTTGAGTTTTTGGTGGAAATATCCGTTTTGGGCCCCCCTGAACCTAAAAAAGCGGTTTTCGGAGTGATGTCTGTGTGTGTCTGTATGTGTGGGTGTCTGTCTGTGTGTCTGTGTGGATGTTATCAGACCTAGAGCCTAAACCAGTCGTCCGATTTTGATGAAATTTGGTATGGAGGTACTAATCTACGGTATCTCCAGGCGTTTTTTCATTTTTGTGAATTTTTTATATTTAAGGGTAATTTTCCTATAAAAACCCATAAAATAACGGAAAATCTACTTTTCTCAAAAACGGCTCTAACGATTTTAATTAAAATTTTATAGTTTATTAGGGACCTAAAGTACTATAAAGCGGAACGAAGCGGCGCTTGAGCTGGGGCTTAAGGCTTAGGTGCAAACGAATTCTACTAATACATTTCGTACACTCAGGTGCCTCCATAAATGGACAAATTTCTCAAGTAGTTAGTTGAAACCCTAAATAATATAAACTTAATTTGGAAATTCGCTCAAACCGGCGTCAGCGGTTCAGCTGCGTGACGGAATTGTTCACCAGTTTGTTGTCATTGAATTGTTTAGTTGCTAAACTTAAACAGTATTTTGTTTGAGTTTTCTTTTTCTTGTAATTTCTATAAAATGTATTTCCCAGAATATTTCACTGAAGCCCGCGACTGTACTTTTTAACGAGAGGTAGTCTTGTACAGTCCGGTTACGTTATAGAATGTCAATCAAAGTTTCTTTGGCAATTACTTTCCGCCGGCTCCCCTCTGGCGCTGCTTCAACCTTAAATTTAATTTCAACCCTTTGAAACTGTGTTCACGTTATGAAAGCATAATTAAATGAAATAGAAGTTCGAACAATTCAGAAAATATCAAGTAGGCCTACAACATTTTCTGATTGTTTTTCTCGATAGAGTGGGTAAAAAACGTTTTACGTTCCATACTTAGGAAAGGTTTAACTTTGTTAGTTTTGCGATTGTATTCACTAAAATTAGCTTTCTGTGAATACAAAATGTAATTTAAAAATAATTCGATCACCCAGCCGAAACGCTGACGTGAGTTGAGCAAATTCCAAAAAAATATTTATGTGTTTTAAGATTTCAACCAACTATTTGGGAAATAGGTTTACTCACGAGGGCGCTGAATAGCTGCCTCATTGTACGAAATATATTAGTAGAATTTGTTTCCACCTCAGCCACTAGCGTCGCCTCACGGCTTGTAGCTGAACACTAGCTTTGCTGCCTCGGATTATGGACTGCTACGCTTTGCTCGCAGCGGAAAATTCGCTTCTCAAGGTAAATATTTTGTGGTATTTTACTTTTTGGTCAATTTTGCTGGAACCACCAAATAAAGTTTAATTTTAGTACGAAAAATATTAAAACAAATTTACTTCCGCACAAAAAACGTGCTTCCGGTTGTTGAATTTTTTTGGCTAACGAACTTGTTTGAGCCACTTAGGAAACTGTTTACAAAATGTTCTGGGGACCATTATCGGTGATTATTATCCACTCTCGACTTTAGGTCTCACCATAAGAGTCATTGCAATCTTATAGACATTTTATAAAAAGAAACCACTCAAACAATAAGCCGTGTTCTTAGTTTTGGCTTATCCTTTTTTACTTTCTCCACCCTATACGCAGTATATGGAGAAAGTATTGTTTTCGTAAAAATTTTCGAATTTGAATTTTCAATTGAATTATCTGTTTTGGTGCTCCCAGAACCCCAAAAAATTTTTTAGTGCAATTATCTGTGTTGGTGCTCCCTGAACCCAAAAATATTTTTAGTGGAATTTTTAATTTTTAAGGGTAATTTACCCCTAAAAACCAATTAAAAACGACAAAAATGCAAATTTCTCAAAAACGGCTCTAACGATTTTGATCAAATTTTCAGTATTTATAGTGCTTAAGATGCCAAACAAAATGACACCACCCGCTTTTATCAAAACTTCGGCGTTTCATAATTATGGGGAAATGTTTAAAAATAAACAAGTTTATGTTGTCAATCTAGCATCACGGCGACGGCCGCACGGGGTAGCACAACGGTAGCGAGGACGGCCAGTAATTCAAAGGTCGCGCGATCGAATCCCGCCTGGGACAATAACTTTTTTATAAGATTGACGTAGGTAGAATATTATTTTTTTGTTTTGTTCTAAAAAGTAGTAAATAAAATGATTAAAAACAATATTATTTTGACTACAGTAAGTTGGGAGAAAGTTTGTGTCAGTTAACTGATACCGTTTATTTAAATATCTGTGAGTAAAGATAAAGCCAGTTGTTAAAAGCGACATAAAATAATTTAAATACGACCGTCTAAAAGAAATCTCTCTGTTATTAGTTGAAAGGGGCACTTTTAATGAGGCTGTAATCGATGAAATTACTTTTTTTTTCTTCTAGACATGATTGCTGATGGCGGAGTTTCGAAATTCGTTATTTTCCTAACTAACCCAATTATCCATTCAGCTAAAACGAATGGAGCGGAGTGTAGTTTTAAACTGTCTTCAACCCACTTGCTTTATTGCCTTTTACGCGACAACTCACATGGGATAGTTTCGTACTCCAACTAGTTTTTTTTTGGGGGGGGGGAAGTAAGTACAATAGCTTTTTCTTACGTAAAACACTGTATTAATACAGATTTGTGGTACGTAAAAAAGAAATAAACATGACAAATATTTAATATTTGAAATATTTTACATATCAAAAGAGTCTCCACATTCTTCAACCGAATGGCATTTATTTGCTAATACTTTTCCACAGTTAGAACAGCATTTGGTTGCCTTTTTATCTAAGTTCCTTGGGAAAAAATCACGCCTAAAATTATAAAAAATATTTAAAATATTTCTTATCTCTTTATACAGGACAAAGCCTTTTATATAATAATATATAATTAAATAATGTATTTATTATTACCTCTCTATATAAAAATAAATGTAATAAATTTTTTTTTTTTGGTGTCCAAGTCACTGATTGTATATCAATTAAAGTGTAATTATAAATTACCCTAATTTGCTCCGTCTTGTGACTTCTGTTGTATTGTAATCAATACGTGTTTCTTAGACGAAACTCCATCCTCAGTTATTATATCATTAGAGGTCGTCAAAACATTTAAAACATTAAAACATTCACGTTAAAAACACATAAAACACTACATACACATATACACGTTTTTAAATTTTTGAGTTATGTACCTACCAAAAATTCACAAAAATAATATTCCAGTCCGACCTCTAATAAATTATACTAACGCACCAAGTTATAGGGTAACTAAAAAAATTGAAAATGTCATTAAAAATAACATAGTTATGAAGAACAACTTTACAATAAAGAATACTATAGATTTTGTAAATAAAACCAGTAACATAAAGGTCTTGCAACAATATAAACTATATCACTAGACATTACAAATCTATACACCAACGTACCAATACAGGAAACAATGTCAATCTTAAAGAACTGCCTTATTGAATGCGGCAAAATAAGTTATCATGAAATTGATTAATTATTTCAGTGAACTAAATGTAGTTTTAAAACAAAATTATTTCACATTCGACAGTAGTTTCTTCACGCAGGAAGAAGGACTGGCTATGGGTTCGCCTTTATCGGGTTTATTGGCAGACATATTCCTCAATTACTTCGAAAATAAATTTTTACTCTCTAATATTAACAAGTTTGTAAAGAATTTAATTTTGTATGCACGATACGTGGACGATGCATTCATAGTGTTCAACGGTACTACTTGACAAGCTGGAAACCTTAAAAAATATCTGAACTCTATTAATACCATTTTACAGTTTACTATGGAAACCTAGTTAAATAACAGGATTAATTTTATCGATGTAATATCAATTAAATTATCTGACAGTCTCAAGTACAAAATGGTCAGAAAAGAAACCACAACGGATTTAACTATCCATGCAAAATCTTACCATCCATTCACACAGAAAATGGCAGCATATAATAGTACACTGTCTCCTATCCATACCACTCGAGAATAAAGATTTCGAAGAAGAACTAAACATTATTAAACATATCGCTCGAGCAAATGGATTTAAAAGTGAAATAATGGGCAGGTTATTAAGAAAAAAAAAGAAAAGAAAATTCTCAAAAAAGCATAACATTATACAGAATAGAAAACACAAAAGGAAATTTGTTGCCGTGGATTATACCAATCTAATGCCTACAATTCTGAAAAATGCATTCAGTAAACATAAAATCGTTGTCACACATCGCACTAATAACAATTTACAAAAAAAATTTGCAAAAAAACACCAACATACCTACAGAAAAGAAATCAGGTGTATATAAATTAAATTGTGATGACTGTGATTGCTTCTACATCGGACAAACGGGCAGAACGTTCATGGAGCGCTACAAAGAACATGTAAGATAAATGACCTGTAACCCTAATAACCGCACCATTCAGTAGTTCACGTACCGAGCAACCGAGCGCACGTAATTAAAAAAATGTAAAAACATGTATATGTGTGTGTGTGTAGTGTTTTATGTGTTTTTAACGTGAATGTTTTAATGTTTTTAATGTTTTGACGACCTCTAAGGAGATAATAACTGAGGATGGAGTTTCGGCTCCGAAACGCGTATTGATTACAATACAACAGAAGTCACAAGACGCAGCAAATTAAGGTAGTTTATAATTACACTTTAATTGATATAAAAATAAATGTTAGTTTTTTTGTCCTCTATAGACTCAAAAACTATTCAACTGATTTCAATAAAAATGTCAAAGTTTGTCCATATCATTGTGAGTGTTTAGACGTTACAGTTACTTCAGTCTTAGGAATTGAAATGGGGTTACTACCCCTGTACAATAAATATAAATTAAACTAACTTCCTACAAGCTATAAAGCTAAAGTTGTGTAATATTACTTTTAAGTGGTATAGAAAACTATTTGCAATTTGATTACTTAAGTCAAAGGTATGAAATGTAGTAAGTACCATTAAAATTTAATAATAATTTATACACTTACTTTTTCTTTTTGGTCAAAAACAACTCAACAAACTTAAATAAAATTTTCACAATTAAACATATTATCTAGTTTTATTGTTGTTAAAATGGGTTAACTACAAATATAGAATACAAATAAATTGCACTAAATTCCTAAAAACTATAAAGCTAAAATTATTTAATATTATTTAACTTAGTTGATATAAAAAAAGACATTTGTAATTTGATGACTTGAGTGAAAGGGATGAAATGGGATAACCACCCTTAAAATTAAATCAAGCATTACCGAAGAATTTCCAGGTCACTAGTTATTAATAAATATAATATTATTGTCAGTACATTAATTTGATTGTTCAATGATTTCAAATGTGGTAATGGACAAGACTATGACGTCACTTGTACAGATTATAATTTAGTTAAAGAATTGGATCAATCAATAACATACATGTTTTAAAACAATTACGCCTGACTAAACACGGAATGCTGTTTGTTTTACAATGTTTTCACAACGTTTATTTATTCGCTTCAGTAATTGGAAATAAAAACAGAGTTTGAATCCTAATTTAAACAAAAGCCGAGTATTTGCATCCACAATGTGCCCTTCGTTAATACTTTCCATTGTCATCTTTTAGATTTATTATTTTGGTTTAACGGATCTTCCTAATCTTTTTCCATTTTAGATTTGTTGACAATTTATGATACAATAACTCGACAACGCGCTGACGCGACGTGATTTGAGCGAATTTATTGCATCAACTAACTACTATTTGGGAAATTGGGCCACTCACGAAGGCACTGAATGTATTAGTATAAAATTTGTTTGCACCTCAGCCTCTAGTACGGCTCACGCGCTGCTTCGTTCCGCTCGCAGGAGAAACACTCAAACCTTGAACAATCGGATTATGCATTACTTTGCTTCGCTCGTAGTGGACAAATTTGTATGGTACTAGAAGGTAAGTTATATGATATTTTACTTTTTGATCGGTTTTGGGGGCTATAAGGTCGCATAAAAAAACTAATTTGCAGAATAATCTCCCATATATAATATTTTTAATAACATCTGCAACAAATTTCACTATAGTACCGAAAACCCTATAAAATTGTAACTTCCGATCAAAAAACGTGCTTCCGGTAGTTGGATTTATTGGATAACGAACTCGTCCGACCGACGTTGGACGTTGGAGGAAACAAACGTGTGTACCAAATTTGCATGACAGCGGAAGTAAAATTTGGTCGTTAGAGTGCGAACACATATATACATTTACATATTTTACATACATTTTAATGACACAAAAACGTGTTCTGCAGAGTATGAACGGTGCTAATTGACTACCTGACCTTATAGCCCATATTGTTCCAATAAAATCAATCAAAATGTAAAATTCCATAAAAGTAT
The DNA here is from genome assembly GCA_018207615.1 of Philaenus spumarius. NCBI lineage: Eukaryota > Metazoa > Arthropoda > Insecta > Hemiptera > Aphrophoridae > Philaenus > Philaenus spumarius. Next base: position 44,730 of record JAGFPH010005073.1, on the reverse strand, counting down.
TCTGTTTAAATACACGTCGGTGATTTTATCGTGGGTAGCTCCTGAACCGGAATGCCAACTCTCGAAGCGAGTTTGTCCTTTTCGAGCGAATCGAAGCAGACTACAACCCGAAGCTGCAACTAAGATTCCAGGAACATAAACCTAAAAATGCTGTTAAACCTTCGCTGAACACCTTGTCGAATCAGGACAGCTACTATTAAAGAAAATATGGAAATAATAAGAATCAAAAGCAAGGAAATTGATCTACTGGAAGAGTTAGAAATAGACAAATATTAAAAAAAAACTTTTAGAAATCGTAAATGATAAGTTAAACTGAAATTGGAATCTCATTCTTTATATAACAAAATAATAGACAAAGTTAGTAGAAAAGCATAAACTTTAACTTCCCCCACCTCTACTCAACTCGAACATACACAACCATTTCAAACTTGATTACGTACAAGAGAGGATGCACCCACGTTTATTTAATCAATTAACAATCCCTGTAATCACGATACATATTGTGTATGTAATGTAAACTATTTAACTAATGTGACTGTTGTAGTGTGATACGTGTGTTGTGTATGACTTAAAAATGACTCTGTTAAGTCGAAACCATGGTGTATTTACGGGACGCCATAGATCTCAAAAGCAAGTTAAAATAAAAGTAATTATACATAATGTATGAACTGAATTTTGTAAATTCACTCTACTCACGTCAGCGGTTTATCTGCTTGATCGAATTATTCTTAACTTTAGTTGTATTTTTTGGTTATACATCTAACATGGACTTCTATATTTAGATGGATCAGTAATCTATACTTTTCCATCCAAGAAAATATGGCTATAGTAAAAACGTGCATCAAAAGCAGGGAAATGGATGTACTGGAAGAGTTTCAGATAATATTCAGGTTAGATTTCTAACATAAGCCTAGTTAGTCCTCTAAGGTTTATGCTTTCTGTTTAATTTAAAATCTGTTCTAGTTAGTTTTAGTTTTTCACTTGATATCAAGAGTTGGACTATATTCTGGAAACGTAGTGTATTATATTCTTTACTCACAAATGTCTGAAAAAAATATTGTAAACAAAGTGTTTTACCTTGAATTGTCTATGAACCCCGAATGGTGTTTTTATCAGAAATGACTGAAACCATTTTATCAGAGCTGTTTGGGTGAATATTAAAATGTATAGTGAGATCAGTTTGTGGAGGGGATTTTGGTTATTAAAATGTTAATAAAAGAAAGGTAACTATGGACGTACGTACACTGGATTTTATAGTAGTTGAATTTCAACCAATATCAGAAGTAACTTACAAAGGTTGGAGAGCACTGTGGCGACAAATTCACAGCGATTTAATGAAACCCCGAACCACAAATAGAAGGAACGAAAAACAATAACAGAACAATTTAATGAAAATTTATGTTTATTGTACTACCATTATGCACATTTCGTTGACATAGTCATCATCCTCAGAGGGCTTTACTCTGAAGTTGTATTTGTGAATAACTAAACATGTCTTATAAAATGTTATCAGCGGTGAAATTCGCAGTTACTTTCGCAGACGTAAATATTGCCAAGAGTTTTCAGCATTTAATATCTGGAGTTGTAAATCTGTGGAGTGCAATTCCATACTTTCAGACACGGTATAAATCAGCCTCAGTGTGAACTCGAACCCAAAACTCTCCAAATAATTCACTCGACTCTTTCTCGAGGTGGTAAATTTGTTTTTATTGAATGCGCAATGTCCCATTCAAAGCTGTAAATCAGGCGATTCCATCAGGGAAATTTTAATATAGGGTGATTTATTTTCTCTCCCAGTAATAATATTTGTGACATTAACAAACCCTACGCAGACTGATATGTTATCATATCTACGGAAATGCGCATATTTAATTTTGTTTGGATGGAATTAATTTTCAGCATTCGAGTTACTTGAATCCTACTTTAAACAAATCAACTATCGTTCATTTAGCTTGTGACACATTAATGTAGTTTTTGTCCTCAAATCACAAACATTTTTATACCAAGAAAAATAAGGTACGAAAACATTATCCAAAATGTAGGTTATTTTGTCAACTTAACGAATGTTCCGACTAAACAAAACAGGGTTTTTTTCTAATTAAAGGGAAATGGGGTTGGTATTGGACGCTTGTGAAATTTGGGACTATTAATCGAAATATATTTCTTTTCTTTCTGTTTTAAACTATCAACAAATTGTGGAAATTCCCCATTACTTTTGGGAAGAAAAATTTTCTGCCGTCATGGTAGAAAGGGTTGGTGTCATACCTTACCGCTTGATATCAAAATGTTTATAACTTAAAGACCAAAAAAATATGTGTACGTGCCGTATGTTTACATTTAAAATTTTGAGACAGTACCACCGGTGGTAGTTCCTAATCATCCAAAGGCATTCCAAAACTGTCACTTTCCGTTGTCTAAAAGTTACCGAAAGGGTGGTATATTTATGGAACAACTGTTATAACGATAATTCTAAAAATCTTGTAATAATTCACTCGACTCTTTCTCGGGGTGTTAAATTTGTGTTTATTGAATGTGCAATGTCCCGCTGAAAGCTGTAAATCATCGCCCAATTTTCAATTTAATGTGATTTATTTTCTCTCCCAGTAATAATATTCGTGATTTCGACAAGTCCTGCTTAAACTGGTATGATATGCCACCACGGAATCCGAATATTTTATTTCGTTTCGGTGGAATTAATTTTCAGCATACGTGTTACTGAATTCTCTAATTTAAACAAAGCATCTGCCGTTCATTTAGCTCCGCACTGGTTAGTGAAAAGTAAATAGACCAACACCCTCAACAATCAACATAATTAATGTAATGCTATAGGCCTACTTATATTATGCTTGTTCCAAAGATTCCACTTGTTAGGTTAGGTTAGGTTACAATTGTACTAATGTAATGGTACGCGCATAGTGAGTAAGTGGAGGTTTAGGTACAGGCTGCGAGTGGAACGAAGGAGCGCGTGAGTCGAAGCTGGAGGTGCAAACGAATTCTACTAATATATTTCGTACACACAGGCAGCTGTTCAGCGCCATCGTGAGTAGACCAATTTTTCAAAGAATTTGTTGAAACCAATAAAACATATAAACTTAATTTTAAGTTAATTTAAGCTGCGTGATCGAATTACTAATAAATTATGTGTCAGCACATTTTTTGATTGATCCATGATTTCAAATGTGGCAATGGGCAAGACTAACGTCACTTGTACAGATTATTATTTAGTTAAAGAATTGGTCCAATCAATAAACTACATGCTTTAAAACAAACACGCCTGACTAAACATGGAATGCTGTTTGTTTTACAATGTTTTCACAACGTTTATTTAATCGCTTCAGTAATTGGAAATAAAAACAGAGTTTGAATTCTAATTTAAACAAAAGCTGAGTATTTGCATCCACAACGTGACCTTCGTTAATACTTTTCATTGTCATCTTGCAGATTTATTATTTCGGTTTAAAGGATCTTTCTAATCTTTTCCCACTTTGGTTTTGTTGACAACTCTACAGTGTGCGATACAATAATTCGACTAGGCAACTTAACCACTAACGTGAGTTGAGCAAATTTATAAAATTAGGTTTATACGTTTGGGGTTTCAACCAATTATTTTGGAAATTGGTGTACTCACGAAGGCGCTGACTGTATTAGTAGAATTTGTTGGAATTTTTGTAAACCCTTTCTTAGCGAGCACCTAGGGCCCTAGAAGAAGGTACATACTAAATTTCATTCCAATCCGTTCGGTGGTTTTTTTTTAGTAACTTTAACCCCCCCCTAACCCCCTAAAGTTTCGAATTTTTTTAGACCCTTTCTTAGCAAGCATCTATGGCCCTAGAGGAAGTTACATACCAAATTTCATTCTAATCCGTTCGGTGTTTTTTTTTTTTTTTTAGTAACTTTGACCCCCCCAAACCTCCCCTAAAATTTTTAATTTTTTGAAAACCTTTCTTAAAGAGCACCTATGGCCCTAGAGGAAGCTACATACCAAATTTCATACCAATCCGTTCAGTAGTTTTAGAGAAATCGTTATTTAGTAACTTTGATCCCCCCAAACCCCCTTAAAGTTACGAATTTAAAAAGAAAACTTTCTTAGTGAGCACCTACGGCCCTAGAGGAAGGTGCTACGGCCACCTACATTCCTTCCGTATTCCAATCCGTTCAGTATTTTGAGAAATCGTGATCAGTGAGTCAGTGGATTTGGCTTTTATATATATAGAATGAAATATGACTTTAAAACGACAGTTCTTTCACATGACCAAGCGCAAGCACTGCACTACTGTATATATTTACTCACGTACGGACTTACTCACGTACGGATTTTATAAAAGTTGATTTTCAATCGATGTAGAAAGTTACACTTATGAGTAATTAAAAATATCTTATAAAATGATATCAGCAGTTACTTCCGCAGTCGTAAATCTTGCCAAGAGTTTTATACTTAAAAGTCAGCATTTAATATCCGGAGTTGTAAATCTCCTTAGTGCAATTCCATACTTTCAGACGCGGTATAAATCAGGCTCAGTGTGAACGCGAATTCAAAACTCTCCAAATAATTCACTAGACTTTTTTCTCTAAGTGTTAAATTTTTTTCATTGAATGTGCAATTTCCCTTTCAAAGCTGTAAATCAGGGCGATTTCATGCGCAAATTTCAATTTAATGTGATTTATTTTCTTTAGGCCTACCTATAATAATATTCGTGATATTAACAATATACTTAGACTGATATGATATCATTTTGCTACGGAATCACACATATTTAATTTCGGTTGGATGGAATTAATTTTCAGCATTCGTGTTACTTGAATTCTAATTTAAACAAATTTTCTGACGTCCATTTAACTCAACACTGGTTAGTGAAAAGTAAATATAACAACACCCTCAACATAATTAATTGAATGTTATATTCCTACTTATATAATCATAGTTCCAAAGATGTCACACTGGTTCACCTCTGCCACACACCATCACAGCCTGTCAACTTCTATTATATGGCGAAGTACTAAATTTTCTTTCTCTATTAAATCATGTCTCTTTAATAATGATTACCGACAGTAGTGAGGATAAAGATGAAATGCCGTCAGTATGTAAGTGATGGCTTTTAGTTCTTTGGCGATTCCCCTCCATTCCCTGTCCGAAACGTGTTGTGTTTGTGTCTCTTGCCCACAATGATGGACGACTATGTAAAGCAATAATTACTTCTTCCTTAATTTTAAATAAATAAATATAGGAGTTTATTTTGCACGTTTTGTATTTTTACACGACCTTATAGCTATTTCGGTTCCCCCAAAATCAATCAAAACGTAAATTACCGTAAAAGTACCCGGTTAAAAACAAGATGGTGATTTTACAGCTATTTAGCGCTTTCGCGAGTAGTATTTCACAAACGGTTGTTGAAACCCTAAAACATAAAACCTTAATTTAGGCCTATCAAATTTGTTCAACTCACGTCAGTGGTTCCGCTGCGTGATCGAATTATTAGATTTTACAGCTTCAACTACAAACATCTGCCACAGTGTATTTGATATTTATATTTGTCAAACTTAAAACAAAAGAAGATTTATCTCTTTACATGGTCAAATTATCACATCCAACTTTCAAAAAATTTATCTTACCACATTACATTTTTATTCCAAATAGAAAATAATATTAGACTACCGACTGTACATTTCAACGACGATTGGCTTTGTACAGTCCGGTCACGTTAATATGATATGTCAATCAAAGTTTCTTTGGCAATTACTTTCTGTCAGCTCATTCTGATACTCCTTTAATCTTAAATTTAATACAAACTCCGTTTAAACTCTGATCACGTTTTGAAAGCGAACTGATTATTCAAAGGACAATAGAAGATGAATAATGCATACAATGTTGATAATTAAATAGTCTTTTTAGCGAATTACATAGGAAAGATAAGCTATTGCAGTGACTCCTATAGTGATACCTAAGGTCGGGAGTGGTCAATGAGCACCTATCATGGTCCTCAGAACAAGTTTTTGGATGCCATTAAAAATGTATATACTGGGTGTCACAAAAAACCTTAGTAGGCTATACAGGACAGTATTGTATACATTGAAATAACGCTTTTTAGAGTTCGGCTTAGTTTAGTCGCAATCCGCCATTTTGTGTTTTTTTTACAAAAACTCACTGTAACTCCAGAAATAAATACGATATTTGGTACAAATTTGGTATAAGCGTTTTGTATGTCGAGTTGGGCGAATTTATAAAATTAAATTAACTCAGCCTTACGGCTTCATATTATGGACTGATTCGCTATGCTTGCAGCAGAAAAACTCACTTCGCGGGGTAAGCAATACAAGGTACTTTTATGGTATTTAAGGTTATGATTTCGGGAGATAAAAATGTTCTATAAGGTCGTGTAAAACATAAAACGAGCAGAATTACCTCCTATATTTATTTGTTTAGATAAAAACCCAAACAAGTTTCATACTAAAAACCACAAACAAATTTACTTCTGGTTGTTGGATGTTTTTGGCTAAGGAACAAGTCCGAGTGTTTTTGAAAATCTACGTGTGTACCACCTTTGAACCATATCGGACGGAAAATGCGGCCGTTAAAATGTCAACACGTAAATACATTTATATAACATTTTAGAGACACCCCAAAAAGTTTTCTGGGGACAATGATCGGTGCTCATTTACTACTTCCGACCTTAGGCCTCACCATAAATGTCACTGCAATAGCTCATCGATCCTGTGGAAATTCGTTACAACTCCATTTTTTCCTACATTCACCTTTGACAATGATTAAAAGTGTCATTATTTGTGTAAACTAATTTCTGAAAATATTGTTCGTAGTGTTTTCAAACATAAAGCAGATAAATCAAAAAAGTTTCTTATTAAAACCAAAGTAAAGAGGCTTCCCCTCTTGGGGCTTATCTGGTGTGACAATGTTGAATTTAATTAAAAATATAAAACCTGCGGAAAATAAACGTAAAGTATAAAAGGTGAAATTGCTTGAATATTTGAGTTGTAATAATGTAAAAGTGTGCTGAGAAATCGAAAGCGAAAACATCGATTAGTATTGTTCAGTAGACGGGATTCGATAGGTTGAAAATAATTATTCGATATGTGTTTCAGGATATTTGACGTGGAAAGGAAATTTACACGTTAAATAAAAACAAATTTACAGCTTTTAGAAGGGGTTAAGGGTATTATGGTAACGAGTTTTCGCAAAACTTGATTTATGCAGTGACCGAGGATATTATAGGATTATTTCCCAGCTCTGGATATTAAACCATGAATTGTAACTATTGGAAGCGTTATTTTAAAACATTTTTCAGTAGTTTACTGTAGATGTTATTTGATGTTTTGATATTATTTGCGAATGTCCATAGGAAAGATGAACTACATATTGCGGTGACTTCACAAGAAATTATAAAAATCAACTTCACTAGAAATTATAACGATTGAAGTTGTAAACAGAACCTCAAACTATAATATACACTGGGTTTACAGATGATGGGTGAAATCAGTTCTTATATTTAATGTTACTCCACATGCGTACTCTTGTACACTCGCTTTTATAGGAGTTGATTTCCCAGCTTTGGATATTAAACCATGAATTGTAACTACTGGATGCAAAGTTCTTTTAAAACATTTTTCAGAGGCTTACTGTAGATTTTATTTGATGTTTTGATATTATTAGCTAATTTCCAGCTAATATTATTAGCTATATATATATACTATTAACTATATAGTTCATTATTAGCTTTTATAGTGTGTTTTCTCAGCTTTTCATAAACCATGAATTGTAACTACTGAATGCAAAGTTCTTTTAAAACATTTCTTTTGTAGTATACCGTAGATTTCTTTTGATGTTGGGATATTATTAGCTATATCAAAGACCACTAAAGAATACTGTTGAGGGACGGACTTGTGTACACCGAGACCTTGAATGCTCCAATAGCCTTAGTGCGACGTTGTCACGTTCTTCCCACGCTTCTAACTGAACGCGGTAGACTCAACGCATTTGTAATTCTTTAAACTATGGGCTCAAGCCTCGAGCGGTAAATACCAGAAGTTTTCGAGGCTAGTAGATTATTATGCACATTTTGTTTTTTTTTTTTTTACTCGAAATTATAGCCTGTCTGGTTCAATAAAAATTGAATAAACTTAAAATATAAAAATATACATCATCGTTAAAATAATACAACAATAATGCAGCAATAATACAATTATTATACATCCTTCATTGTTATAAAACAGAGAATGTAGTAAAATAAAAATAAAAATTGTATAACATCTGCTTGAATTACAATTTATTATGATTGTTAACATTAAGACCTGACCATTGCAACGTTTTCCCTATTTTGCCCGATATTCTTCTTTAACTACACCTGTACTTTGGGGTTACATACACTTTTCCCTGCAGGCGCTTGTAGTACTCCGTCTACTCACTCTCCGTTCAGCACTGATTGGACCCGTTATGTAGCATGCGGTCGCTGCAGAACGACCTGCGCCATTTTTTCTGTTCAGTTCACCTTTGTCTTCTACACCGTACAGAAGCTACATCTTGTTTGTACTTCGTAACTTGTAGTACTTTTCTTTTCTTCTACATTATGCCTTAATAAGCCGTATACCAGAGAAATCTGGTTTAAGTTCCTGGTTTAAGTTCAACTTCTAATGAACATGCAGCCATAATTAAATGTGACTTCACCTTCGCTGCCACCGTTTGGTTCTACGCTGTTTCATAAAAAAAGTGCGATCGTTTAATTAACAACTTATTTTAAAAATAGAAAAAACGAAAATTCTATTTTAAACAGTATGAACTTATAATAAGCTAGCAAAACATAGTGACTTTTCCAAAATATAAAAATGCTATTAAATATTTTATGTAATTAAAATAGTATGTTTCTGTAATATATATATATGTTATTTATTAGATAATAAGGGCGATGAGGTACCTATTTTGACACCACGGACCCCAAGGGTCAGAAATCAAAATTTCTTTTTTTTATAATTATAATGACGTCATAATTTCAGTAATACTTTAAGTACTAAATTTTATATTATTTTATTTTGTTTATACCTTTTGGAATTGCAGTTTTTTTTATTACATACAATGCGCATATATTTTTTTTAATAAACGTTGGCCAACTTATAATATATCAATTTATTTTGTAAGTACTTTTGTATGAAATAGAATTTAAGACTATATGTACCATAAACAAATTTTCTTTGTTGTTTTTTTTTTTAATAAGTCTTTAATTAAATAATATAATTAAATACAGGGTGGGTTTTTCTTTGATTTTTCTTGTAAGGGAGGGAATTAAATAAAACATCTGTTAACATATTTTTGGGGCGTATATCACTCATCTTTTTTTTATAATTAAGGGCGTATCAATTTTTTTGAATAAACTAAAGTTATTGTTATAAATGTGTACATTAATTGTATTTATCCAATAACCTGTCAAGGAACATTTCAGATATCTAGACTTCGCTATTAAGGTAAGACTTGTATCTGGTGTATTTTCTTTTTATAAACTTTCTGTATGTGCCATCCATTTTTTTGAGCCCAGTACGCATTCCACATAGTTTTTACTTTTGGATGGTAACACCATTACACCAATCCCTGCTTTAATAATTGAGTATTTCACAGGTTGAATCTGCGGCTCTGGAAAGGTAATCAATTGATGTAGCTTACAGATGAACGTAACACGAGGATTACCTACGAATACTGCCTTTATATTTAAACAAGTATCGCTTGTAAATTGTCTTTTGCGTAATTCAAATGTATAATAAATACACACAGATCATAACGAGCATAGATTGTATCACATGTATTTCTTGTTGCTTCGGTGATTTGTGTTTTAACAGCATCCACGGTTGATTGTATAAATGCATTTCTACGGTCTCTTCTCCCGCTGGCTTCGCTCACCAACCCCGCAGCGACTCGCAACGAAGCAAATGGAAACAATATTGAAAAATCTGATATTTTCACTGAAATGACGATTGGTATGACAGAGGGACTTGTACATTGATATGTTGTTCCTATATACGGTGCGGTATCCTATATTTTGACTTATACACAGTAGAGCTAAGTTTTTTTTTAATGACAGGATGTTTTATATATAACAAGGCGATATAAACCTACCTAGAAACGCTGTTGGTTGTTAACAAATTAACCGATTTAAAATAATTTGTCTTGTTTCCTTTAGTTGGCCAAATATTTTTTATTTTTTTATTTTTACTATTGATTATTTAAATATTAACTGTGAAATTAGAATTGAAAAACTGCTAAAAACCATTTAACTTATCTTCTTATGGGGTCTTGGTCGAACACTAAGAAAGGATGTAGCAAGTTTAGATTTTAACGTGTAAAAGTAGTAAACATTCTTGAATTCACTCTCAGCCCTATAACAGATAAAACAGCTGATTCGGTCCAAAAGCATAGCAACACATGTTTGTTGAATGTATTTACATTCATTACTGATCAAATTTAGAATCAGTTTATTATTGTTCACAACCAAGAGCTTTTTTAAGTAAGGTTAAAAAAAAATAAAAATACAAACCTAAATCAACGGAAAATTCCTACTCTATTAAAATTCAATTCAAACATCCGTATTATAATTTGGATGAAATATTTATGATAATTTTAGGTTTAAACCAAAACACATTTATTAACGATATTTAGATTATTTTATTACCGTAGCAACCAACTGTATTTTTTAGATTAGGTAAAAGCAAACAAAAGGCTTACTGTATTATAAGTCAAACATCTGGTGTTACACATTATATTGTTTTATTTAGTTGGAAAAATCAAAATTTGTTAGAAATGTCGATTGTTGATTACGGTTAAATTACGAAGTATGCCGAGATTCGAATTATTAGGGTTAGTGCGTGTCTATTTCTATCTCTGTCTTACATTATGTATTTAGGTCACCCTACCCCCATCACCATACTAATTATAACCAAGTGTCTCTTTCCTAGTCAATAGTAATTTCAAAGAAAATACCAGAGAGTTTAATAACCTCTTTGAATTGTCTTTGCTATTATTTGCCGCGGGGGATAGTGGGTGAAGCGAGAAAGCGCGGAGCCCCTAGTGTTGTAATAATAGATGTCCATGAACGATTTTCAGAAGATTATAATAAAAATTCAATGAAAGATAAGTTATATTACAGAGAACTGTATGGGACTGTTTTTTCCAGGTATTGCACACCCTTAGGGTGTAAGATTATTAGGTTCACAAAAGAACGAACAATTCAGATTGAGTCTATAAAATATTGAAAAAAATCTCTGCTCCATCACTTCCTGCCTAAATTCTTTAAAACAGAAATCCTAAATAAATCAACACAAGCGACTTGTATTTAAAACAGTACGTTGGAAACAGATTCCATCTCTAGACACTTCATTAACGCTGTAATTGGTTCCTGTCGTTGCCTTGGTGAGACTTTTGCTCCAGGCTTCTGCGTCGCAGTTACAATGTGCTTCCAAAACATCCAAAACATGTGCTCCAAGTCAAAGTCAGCTGACGTAAACTCAACACAGGATAAAGTGAATTAAGCATTGTGTGTTTAGTGTTGCAATGTAATCGCATACATAAAACACACAGTATGTTATCGTATGTTACATAAACCGAAGGGAGGTGAGTAATACTCGAGACAAGACGAAAGTTGTACTAATAACTATTCAAAATATTTTAAATATAATAAGTGACTTGAGCAGTTGACTTGATCGGGTGAGGTGTGGGTGGTGGGTGTTGTACCTAGTCACCCCGCCTCAAATATTATGAAAAATTTCTAAAGTTTTACAATTAATCTAAACTGTATTGAACCTAACATGCCGTCCTCCTAACCAAAATTTTTAAATTGCGGGCGGGATGCAGGGTGGGATAACGTTATCATCGGTTCTGCGCAACATTATATAAATATAAATTATATAAAGATGTGATACAAGTGTCTAAGCTGTTTTAAATGTAGCCTAATCCACCCGTTAACAGCCAAAGCCTATGGGAGAATGGTATTCGGCCCGGGGCTCCGCCCACTGTTGACGTGATAGGTTAAAATTCGAAAGTTTAATGAATATAATGTACAGTAAAAACATATAACTTTGTGTTATAGTGTATTAGTCAAATATACAGGATGTTCGAGAAATCATAGTATAAACTCATATGTACATGTTGTTCGAAAATTTCTTAAAGCATGCAAGTAAATCATATTATCTTATAATTTGCATCGGACAGAAATATAATGTATGACCAAACATATAACGATGTGGTATAGTTGGAATTCACGTGATGATCGAGGCACTGCCTAACGCAACCAAGATGGCAGCCATTTTCAACGTGGGCATTTGTAAATCGTACTATATGTTAGTTTGCGTCTTCTGTTGTTAACTAACCTAATCTAAACTCCAAATATTAGGTTATAATACTAGAACTCTATTCATAGAACTTAAAGTTCCCTTTCTCCTCGGTTTACACAATTCCCATTACTCACGTATACTAAGCATTAAACATGACCTTCCCTTGCAATCCTTACTAATCACACCCTCAACTTACTTTCACCATAGTGTTGCCCTTATCAGCTGATACACGCTATTATTTAGTACAGCGGAAATTAAACTACCTTCGATATTTTTCTGTAGCACAACACCAACACTCAATTTAAATCTATGTTCATTATTTTGCTGTATAATGTAAAAGAAGAAGTAATGACTGTTTCTGACTGATTGACCGACTGATTCATAACTAACGTACATTCAAAAGTAAGATATCTAAAGCCTCAAAATTTTCGTGGTACCTTCAAACCACTATGTAGAATTTCACTAATAAAAGATTTAGAAAAATATTGGTTTTAAGGGTTGAATATGATTTAAATACTGGGGTTCCCTCTCAGCCCTAACACCTATAAAACAGCTGATTCGAATCGAAAGCTTAGCAACACAATTCTAGTTGTTAAATATACTGAAACAACGCACGTTTGTTGAATGCATTTACGTGCATTACCATGGCAACCAACTTGGCAAATTTAGAATTAGTTAATTATTGTTCACAACCAACTGTTTTTTAGCGAAACTACTTTCAAGGGGGAGGCCATTAACAGTTCAAAATGAAGTTGTGTGTTAAAAGCATAAAATGGCGGCCCAGCGTAAAACTAATTTCAAGTCTTGTTTATGTAATTTTCCTCTCACATTTGGTTTAGAAAATAAGCTACAAAGTTTTCCAAACACACTGTACCCAGTACACAGTGACGTCACGTCAGGTTATACAACCTTTGTCTAGAATTACTCTGTGTTAATGAACAATTCATGTCAGAATCACAAATTACACTTTGTAACAGCTAAGTGCTGAAGCTGATTGTAAACTTTGTTTCTCATTTCCCCCTGCTTTATACAGTTTATTGTTTTCTCAACGATTTAACATAATGTAGTTATTTATGCTCTTTATATTTTGCTATTGTTATTGTTCCTTGTTTATTCTCTAGCTGTATATTTGTTTTATTAAAGGTTTTGCTAATTTTCTGTTTCTATTTAATAGTTTTTGTTTGTATCTCATAATTTGTTATTTAACGTTTCTTTCGTTTAATTTAGTTAGGCTTTACTATGTTGTTGCCCATTTTGCATTCCAACTCACTTTACTTATCTTGTTTCTCTTTCAAGCATGTTTTTGTTATTTTTCTGTTTCTCTTACAGTTTTATTCTTTCATTTTCTTTGGTTTGATTTTATTGCGTTGTCTTCCGATGTTACTTGTAAGCGGATTTCCATGGCAAATATGAGCTACTGCAGTGACTCTTAGGGTGAGACATAAAGTCAAGAGTGGCCAATGAGCACCGATCATGGTCCCCAGAACTCGTTTTGGTTTGTAATTAAAAATTGAATACATTGTATTAATGTGTTCGAACTCTAACAACGGCATTTTACGACCGATTTGGTTCAAATTTGTTACACAAGTTCGTTTTCCAAGTCAAACATTCGTAGGTCAAAAATATGCAAGCAGAAGTACGTTTATTGAACGGTTATAACAACTTTTGAGTTTTTTTGTAATAGAATGAATTTTTTTAGAAGTTTTATAAATAACAAATAAATATAGATTAGATTATTCAGAAAATTTTTTGTTACTTGACGTAGATTCCCAAAATCGTTCAAAACGTTAAATACCATAAAAAGTACCCAGTTCAACTCCACGTGAGTAATTTCAGCGTAAATGCAGCTTTGGATCCGAGTTCGATGGCTGGAATGCAAACTCGACTGCGAGCAACGCGAAGCAGTAAATAATCTGATAGCGCAAACACTTCTACTAATATATTTCGTTCGCGTAGGTAGCTATTCAGAGCCTTCATAAGTAGACCAATTTCCCAAACAGTTAGTTTAAGACCTAAAAAATATAAAATTTGTTTCAAAATTTGCTCAACTCACTTCTGATTTACCTGCGTGATCTAATTATTTTAAAACAAAACATTTCCTTGTTTTCATTTCTGTGTTTTCCTTGTCGCTCTTTCATCCATTTATTTCATTGTGTATTTAACGTTTCTTTACTTTGATTTAGTGTTGTATTATTTATATTGACTTCTTATGTTGAAATATCGAAGGAGTAAAATTATAAAAGACTTTTAAAAGCAATGATAGATTACTGAGCGTGTGTGCCCTTACAACCCCATTAGCAGCAAACGTTTACTAAGCAGGTTGTATCGGTAACAAAACACACAGATGCGAACGTAGTTAGACCCAATATTTGCTCTGTGTGTTTGTACCCAGTGTTAGGCGAAGGACGGACATATTTACGCAACGTGACTACCAATATTTATTTGTGTAAATAGATCAAACACTGATTAAACACTGCGACGTATCCAAACATCTGTTTAATGTCAACACTTGCAAAGCCAATGCGAGATTGTGTTAATAAATCCGTCGTAAAATAATCCCATCACGCAGCTGACCCTGACGTGAGTTGTTAATTAAGTTTATATGTATTAGGGCTGCAAGCAACAATTTGGGGAATTGGTTTTGTAACTCGGATTATGGACTGCGCAGAAGCGTTCCCAAGGTAAAATCCCACACTTGATTTTTAAACTGGTGCATTTATTTTATTGTACGTTTTGAAAAATTTTTTGGAACCAGATGGGCTATAAAGCCGTGCAGATAAACAAAAAGAGATGAACAATCTCATATAACACAAACAAGTTTCATTCTTTTAAGAAATATATCCAACAAATTTTACTTCGAAACAAAAACTCGTCCAAACGAATTAGAAAAACAACGTGTGTTCTAAACTTGGACCAAATCGGGCTTAAAATGTGGCAGTTAGTGAGATAATATATATATATATATATATATATATATATATATATATATATAGATAGATATAACATTATTAATGACACCCCAAAACGTGTTCTGAGGACCATGATCGGTGCTTATTTACTTGTTAGTACTCCCGACCTTAGGTCTTACCGTAAGAGTCACTGTATGCCCCATTTTTCCTAAGAAGACAGTAAAACTTTAAATTATATTCCTACGATATACATTTTTGAATTTACAATGTTGATGGAAACTAATTTTACCACCTAAGGGTGGGAATAAATATTGAAGTTATGTATTTGCTCACAGTGCTTGATTTACGCGGTGCCGGAGGAAAATATGCAAATACCCTGCACATTTACGTAACCATATATTGAACCCCTACTTGGAACCGAAGCCTACATTCTTTGGCACGTTATAAAATGTAGATCAATGAGAAATAATTTCCCCAGGTTTCATTAAAAAAAAAAGTTATCAAGGATTCATAAATTTTGGTTAAAAACACAAATTTGTGACAGATTTTATATAATAATAATAAGTATTTTATTTAAGACACAATAACATGTTAAACAATTTCCATTATTTGAAGCGACACTCATTCATGTAATTTATAAAACTACTCTTAAAATAAGACATACAACATTAATCGGGTTTTCTTTCTCTAAACTAAACTAAAATAAAAATATTCTGCAATAACCATGGCTGAAAACACTAAGCACTACACATGCATATCATTCTTAATATACTCATTAAGACAAATCACCAACATACGTAATATGAGTTTCATATTAAACCATTAATTCCTACTCTCAATAAAACAAAAAGGCAAAACAAAATTTTCAAAATGAAAATACACACACACAAGATACACATACACGTGTACACTTAATAAGTAAAATTATCGAAATAATGTTTTATGCGCGCACTGCTGTACGGTCCACGTACTACTGATTGTTGTGGGTCTAAGGTTGAGACTACTTGGATAGCCTTATCAGCAACGCGCGCATAAAACATTATGTCGATAATTAAGTGTACACGTGTATGTGTATTTTGTGTGTGTGTAATATGCTATATGTTTTCGTGTATGTTTTAATGTTTTGACGACCTCTACGGAGATAAAACTGAAGATGGAGTCCTGATTCCAAAACGCGTCTTAAGGACAAGACAAGTGAAGTCACATGATGGA
>JAGFPH010005073.1:12048-28188 GCA_018207615.1 Philaenus spumarius | reverse complement strand
TCTACTAATATATTTCATACGTGGAGGCAGCTATTCAGCGCCCTCGTGAGTAAACCTATTTCCCAAATAGTTGGTTGAAATCTTAAAACATATAAACTAAATTTTTGGAATTTGCTCAACTCACGTCAGCGTTTCAGCTGGGTGATCGAATTATTTTAAAATTAGGCCTACATTTTGTATTCACAGAAAGCTAATTTTAGTGAATCCAATCGCAAAACTAACAAAGTTAAACCTTTTCTAAGTATGGAACGTAAAACTTTTTTACCCACTCTATCGAGAAAAAACAATCACAAAATGTTGAACTTGATATTTTCTAAATTGTTCGAACTTCTATTTCATTTAATTATGCTTTCAAAACGTGAACACAGTTTTAAAGGGTTGAAATTAAATTTAATGTTGAAGCAGCGCCAGAGGGGAGCTGATGGAAAGTAATTGCCAAAGAAACTTTGATTGACATTCTATAACGTGACCGGACTGTACAAGATTACCTCTCGTTAAAACGTACAGTAGCGGACTTTAATGAAATATTTTGGGAAATACATTTTATAGAAATTACAATAAAAATAAAACCAAAACAACATACCCTACTGTTTTAGTTTGGCCACGTTCACTTTGTCTACACTAAAGAAAATAAACTAAACACTTCAACGACAACAAACTGGTGAATAATTCCGTCACGCAGCTGAACCGCTGACGCTGGTTTGAGCGAATTTCCAAATTAATTTTATATTATTTGGGGTTTCAACCAACTATTTGGGAAATTGATCTATTTATAAAGTCACCTGTGTATACAAAATATATTAGTAGAATTTGTTTGCACCTAAGCCTTAAGCCCCAGCTCAAGCCCTGCTTCGTTCCGTTCGCAGCAGAATCCGCTATGCGAGTTTGCACCTAGACCTTGCGGCCTGTAATTGGACTTCTTCGCATCGTTTGCCTTGTATGGTATTTTGGTAGATTTTGGGAGAACCAGACGGAATATAAGGTCGGTCGTGTAAAAATATTTATTGTGCAGAATAATCTGCTATATATATAGTTTTATATAAAAACACCAAAAGGTTTAATTCTAGTAGGAAAATTTCACAAATGTTTTACTTCTGGTCGAAAAACGTGTTTCCGTTTGTTTTAATTTGTTAGCTAACGAACTCGTCCGAGCGACTTAGAAAACCGTCGTGTGTACATGCGGCAGTTAGAGTGCGAACAAATAAGTACAAATATATACGCACTCCAAAACGTGTTTTGGGGACTATGAGTGGTGCTCATTGACTACTCCTGACCATAGGTCTCACCATATAGCTCATCTTTCCTATAGAAATTCCCTAATAATAAGAAATTTCATGACCAATTTTTAAAATTCTTACAAAATGTGTATTAATAAAATAAGAACACTAAGACGATATTGAATGTAATTAATTGAAACGTAGTCTTGGACACGTTGTCAAATTGAACAATACGCCCATTCAAACACTGTTGAACGTAGGTGGCGTGACATCTGTGATAAAGTAGAGAAATACGGGAGAAAAAAGTAACACATTTTGTAGGTTACCTAGCAGAATATTTACTGAAAGCGAAATAACCGCCTTAACAACGGAATTCATAACGTCCCGGTTTCGGTTGGTTTTGGCGAAATTTTACCCCCCCCTCCCCCTCCCCACACATGCAAAATACATTATTTATTATTAGAAAATTGAAAATTTAAGTAGGATATATGAGCTATTGCAGTGATCCTTATATTGAGACCTAAAGGTCGGGAGTAGTAAATGAGTACCGATAACGGTCCTCAGAACACATTTTCGGGTGACATTAAAAACTTTATATATAAGCCTATATATGTAAACAAATAAATATATGTTGGCACTCTAACGGCCGCATTTTAAGTCCGACTTGATCCAAATTTGATACACACGTTGGTCGTCTAAGTCGCTCGGACGAGATCGTTAGCCAAAATATCTAAGAACAGAAATCATGTTTTTGACCGGAAGAAACTATTTTTTTAGACCTGTCTTACTAAACTGAAACATTATATAATATTTTAAAACATTCTCGAAAATTCTTGAACATTCTAAAATATTATCAAACATTTTGTCTGGAATATTTTAGAACGTTCTAAAAATATTCTAGAAGCTTATAGAACATTTACTAATATTCTGGCCAGTATCGGCCACTTCGGTATTTCCCAGAAGCCGTTTGACCAACTGCAAATAAGAAGTACATTGGTGCGATGCCCTCTTTTGACAAATAAATCTCCGAACCCAACATCTGAAGTTCCAAAATGGAAATTCGTTTATTGATGGGCATGGACGGCTATCATGCCATAAAACCCCCTTGCTGGTGTGGGTTGCGCAATCATAGCTGCACGCACGGACAAACCTCACTTACATATACATATTGATTTATTAACAGAACTTATCATTTCCTACCGGTTGGTGCAGATGTGCTCAAATATCTCAACTGTTACAGCTCACTACTTAGTTATCCAAGTATTATCTCTCAAAGTAAGAGTCAAAACGTGGATCCAATTTTAACACAAAAGGTAGCCTAACTTGTGAAACCTGTTTTAAACATTTACCAAACTTACTTTACGACATTAAAGTAGTTGATGCAGAAAACTGACAAACTTCAAGTTAATCATATGACTCGTGACTTTAAGCTCCAATAAAGTTTCTAACTAATTTAATAACGCCTTGTGAATAATGTCAGAAAGTTACAATCCTTTTGCAAAGTTTATAACACCCTGAATAAATACTCTCGTTGGGGTTACTATCTGTGAGCTTTGCACGGAAACTTGCGGGATCAAGATCAGGTTTCAGATTATGGTGTGTTTTCCTAGCAAAGATGGTTACATTAACTTGATGAACGACTACGCTTGAAATGTTTCTGTAGACTTTTTTTCCCATTCCCAGTTTGTCTACTCCGTAAACCATGTCCTTCTGTATTAGAGAAATAATGAGCTATTGCAGTGACTCTTATGTTGATATCTAAGGTGGTCAGTGAGCACCGAATATGGTCCACCTAATAGGTATCATACATATGTGTATTTATGTGCTCGTACTCTAACGGGGCCAATTTACGTCCGATTTGGTCAATTTTGACGTAAGGATGTAGAGAGAAAAGGCAGTAGACTATTTGTAAAAACACGATCAGCAAACCGATTGGGTTATGACTTGAGGAACAATTTTCAGACGAAAATGCCACCTTCGGAAACAAAGATTTTTATTACGGAATTAGTAAAACAACAAACACTATTACAAATTAACGTTTTTGCAGTTTTCACTTATACTTTGTAAATCATTGGATAAAACGCTTTACGTTTTTTTGGAAATATGGTAGTAAATTAAAATCCCTTAATAATGAGACTTTGTAAGTCTTGATCAGTACATTTTTTATTTAGAAACATCGAAAAAATAATTGAAAATCTATGTTTTATTTTTTTTTATTTATATTCTTGAAATTTAAAAAGTTAGAGCTTCGGAATTGTGTAAAATGACAGTTAATGGCATGTAGATTCTAAATCAAAATGATGTATCACATAACCACAAAAAAAACAAAGTTACATTTAAGATGGAGGATAAATCTTTTGAAATCATAATAAGATAGTTTTTTTTCAAATTAAATAGGTTCCTAAAAGTACGGAGTTATATGAGCAACGATTTTTTTATTATTATTATTTTTATAATTATACTTTTGTATTACTCTGTATAATTGAAAATGAACTAATAGAACTAAATAAACAAGACATAATTTGAAATATGGAAAAGTGAATTCATAGGTTTGTAGCTGTGTAGATGTCCGCACTTAAACAAACAAGACTTCGACAGATATTAAAAATGAGTAAAATAAAAATACTGTAGTATAAAACTAAAAACTAAATAAATGAAACGCAGTAATAATAATAACAAAAGTAATAGTAATAATAAGTCTATTACAGTATAAATAATTCTGTCAGCTGAATCGCTGACGTGAATTGAGCAAATTTCCAAAACTAAGTGTATATATATTATGTTTTAGGGTTTCAACCAACTGTTTGGGAAATTGGTGTACTCACAAAGGCGCTGAATAACCAAAATATATTCGTAGAATTTGTTTGCACCCCAGTCTCCAGTAACGGCTCACACGCTACTTCTCGTTGGTAGCATCGTTTCGCGAGTTTACATCACGGCCGTCGCGTCGGCATCGTAATGTTTGCTGTCATACTATAAAATCCCTCACGTGAATTTGAACAGGTATTATACATTTCAATTGATTTTGGGGAACCATACGGGCTATAAGGTCGAGTAAAATAAACAAAACGCGCAGAATAACATCCTATATTTATTTTTTAGATAAACCAACAAAAAAGTTTATTTCTAATACGAAAAATCTCAAGATGTTGATACTTATGGTCAAAACATTTGCCTCCGGTTGTTAGATTCTTTTGGCCAACGAATTAGTACGGGCGACATAGACTTAGAGAAACAACGCATTTGCCAAATTTGGACCAAATCATGGTAAAATAAATATTCATAGTATGTACAATTTTTAATGACCCCCAAAAACGTGTTCTAAAGACCATGATCGATGCTCATTGACCCCCTCCCGACATTAGATATCACCATAACAGTTACTGCACTAGCTCGTTTTTCCTATCGAAATTCGCTTAAAATCATATATCGTATTTAGTTTATGATAACCTTATTTCGCTTTAATAGCCAATTAGCTTTTTCCACTTTCTAATTTTTAAATAGATGTTGAAACCGTAAAAATCGAATGGTCGTAGTTTTACTGTTACCCTGTTTTCCGCGGTTTTAAATGGGTTTTTAAAAGTTGATAATTTTGTCCAAACTATATCTTTACATTAATGAGGGACATGTACAATTTCAACTTAATCGGTTAGTTCATTTGAGAAAAATCGATTATTGAGTAAACAAAAACAAAATGGCTGGTTTTTATTTCTCATTAGTTTCCTCTTTAGAACAAGCCCTGAAAATTGTTCCGTACTTCGTGGTACACATTGTATACGATTGAACTGTTATGTGGTACTGAACAAAAACTCTCTAACGTGTTTTATAATAGAGGCAAAATAAATTACTAAAAGAGACGTTTTGAATTACTTTACGAAAAAATCAATTACATTTTATTTGCATAGAAGCCGGACATTATTGTCCGACCATGACGTAAATCACTGCTTTAATTGGGCTTTTGCGAAGCAGCATCTGTGACTCTTTCAGGATAATTAATTATTATGACTCACAGATTAGCCGTTGTACACGACACGAGGATTATCTATGGACACTGTTTTAACCGTTACAATTTAGTTGCATGCAAATTGTATATCGGTCATTAAATGGAAGGGAATTGTCGGTATGCAGAGCTTCGTGGTAAATCTGGACAACTAATTAACTCCACAAACTTTTTAATGGCAAATTTTAACACTTTTGTATTTGCAAACGTTTTCAAATGTAAACAAATTGGTTTTCAGTGATGTGAGATAATCTTGGGCTAACACTTAGTGTTTGTTTCATTTAAATCGGGTTACAAACAAAAAATATACGTCAATTTTAAAGTGCATCACTTTGTGTTGCAACTAACGGCGCTGTGTATGCAAAACCCAAACTGACAGTGTGTATCAACATTGCATAAACGCGCCTGGAAGTCATCGGGACAAATTGCAGCAGAACAACGTGGAAGGGACAATGCCCCGGTTACACATGAAGTTGTAGTGGCCTCAGTTATTAAGAAGTGGCTACTCGATTAGCCGTAATTTACTGAGAGGGTACATAAATATCATATATTTAAGAATACATAAACGTCTATTTTATTCGAAATATTTACTACATACATTTGATTTTACACTGTGGCTCAACTGCAATAAATCTTAGTATAATTCTTATGCTTTACACAACGGTCAAAACTAAGTACAAATTTCTACTCCCCAAATATGAATTCTTTTTAAATAAATAACTCTTCCAATACATCAACCAAAAAAAACGGATTCTAACCCAGAATTTAAATATAACAATTGTCCCTCTAACTTTCACAAATTGAACCCTCACCTTTATTCAGTCCTGGTGACTGGGACAGTCAGACAGCTCAGCTCCTGGAAAAAGCTTCTCTGGCCTCCCCTTAACGCCCTCGTCGGCGTCTACACCCCAAAGGCCCCTGTCTAGCAAAATTTCTCACGCAAGAACTGTTTCCAAAAGACCTCTTCCTTATCTTTTTCTCCGTATTTAAAAACTCCTGTCCCCATTCAGTTTACCCCATCTAGTTTTACTTTGATGTTAGGCTACTTAAAAATGCAACTCTGATATTTACATAATTTCTAATTATTACTTAACTGTCTACTCTATATTACTGTGATATTACCTAGTTGTGCTTGCTAATACAGTTCTACCATTGTTAAACATTATCAACATTGTTTTTGTCCTACAAAATTACATAACAATTCATTTGATTTTGTAACACAATAGATCAGGAATTCAATAGACGTGACATTGTATAGATAATTTTCAATTTAGTTAAGTGCTGATAGGTTTTGGGTTATTGTTAGCTACTGCTAGCACATGTACCTATTTACAGTAATAAAACCAGTAAATACTTGCAAAATGTTTTAATTGCTTTTCCTATGCTTTAATGTATGCAAATATTAGGTTTATAACATTAAATGTGTAATTAAAATGTATTTCTAAACATTTAAAGCAATTATCGGATGAAAGTTATAAATACATTCAAGTGTAGCCACAGGAGGCGTTTTATTTGCAAGACCTTGAAACAGCTTCGGTAAAGTTAAATTTTGTGTACGCTGTTAAAAATGTATTTCAACTAGCAGAATACATTATTGTAGTTCTTAGATAAGTAACACGTTTTGTGGTAATTTATTACTACCGGTAAGACCCTCTGTTGAAAATCACGTGCAGATTAATTTCATACATATGAGAAAAAATATAACTTTAAAATATAAAGTTTACTGTGTTATAGAAGAATGTAGGCTATATGACAAAAGTTTTTTGAGGTTATAAGTCGTTGAAAATGTATTTTCTTAAAATGTATTTGGAAAACAAAACAAACGACAGTATATTTTAATAATATTCTTACTTATACCAAAGTTTTTAACCCCAAATATTTTAAATACCGTTATTTAGGCAAAACTATATTATTATTAGTTTTAAAATAAACCCAAGTTTTTATCGCCAGTGGGGTTATATATATGTGAATTAACAGAAGCTTAAACTTGTATGATTCTATTAAAATAGCAACAATTCAGACCAAAAACCCAACTTAGTGATAGTTTTTACATAGTTTTATGTTTGTACTACTCATTTGTTTTTATTCTGTCAAGAATGGAGTTTACAAAAAGGACTGTGAAAATGCATAAGTTTACAACGATTTCTAACCTCAAAGCCGATCATACAGCGTATTAATATCCTACATTCGTCTTATAACTTGTATACCAAAACAACCAACATCGAGTTATTGTAAGAAGTTTGTTTTGAGAAGTTATAAACTTGTAAACTTAACCTCAATGTGTAATCTAGGCTAGGTTTAGTTAAAGTATTACAGATGATGAGCGAAATCAGCTGTTATATGTTTGAAGTGGGGTTTATTGTTGACAGCTGCTCAATAACGTAACAGCTATATATATAGGAGGCTTTGTCCTGACTGAATGACTAATGACTGGCTCACATAGAATCAACATGGAGCAAAAACTACTTAAGATACAAATACGAAAATTTAAAAGTATATTCTTATAAGGTCATAGACGCAGACTTAGAAAGGATTTTACAACATTTTAATTTTTAACAGATAGCTGGTCAAACAGTACTTAGAACCTTGTCAAACTGAAACATATATTAAAGTTCATGTCACTTAGAACCTTGTCAAACCAAGGTCACTAGCTGTTTGAATCAAAAACTTAGCACACATTTGTCTTTACATTTATTAGGTCTACATAGCAAACTAAAACAAAGTTTGACAAACAAAAAGCAAACACAAACAAAAATCAACGAAAAATGCTTACTGTATTATAAATTAATTCAAACCTCTGTTGTTATATATTATATATAAAATAACTGATTTAGATAAAAAACTAACATGATTTTTGGTTTTACCTACAATGAACCAAAACACGTTTCTATGCAAATAATTTGGCATTTTTAGAAACATGTAATAATTATTCTTCATAACTAACAGTTTTGTTAAATTAGGTCAAAGCAAAGCAAAAGCTTACTGTATTATAAATAAGTCGAACATCTAGTATTACATATTATATTGTTTCCTATATTTGGTAATATCAAAATTTGTTTAAAATGTTGATATTGATTATTTAAAAATGAATAGTTAAATTACAACGCATGCTGCAATTCGAATTATTGGGGTTGGTCGTGTTTATTTCGATCTCCGTCAAGGTCGCCACTTAATCATAATTTTCGTAAAAATATCAGAGTATACAATATTCTGTTTGCATTAGCTTTGCCATGGATCGCCGCTAGCGTTTGTGAGTGAATAAATTTACTAAACGAATTTTCACGACCATACGTATATTATACTGTACTATTTTGTCACTTACGTACGGACGTACGAACATTCGCTTTTATAATATTTGATCGTATACCGTTAAAAAAAAAAAATATTTTTACATATGTAACTATGTACTGTAGTTGTATTTTGTTAATACACAACTTATTTATCATTAATCCTGGTGAAGCCTATTTGAGCTCCCATTGTTTAATAAACTTTTACCGACTTTTTAGGTGAGACTGCACCCTCGTTGTTTAGGAAAGGGATGTTTATTTAACTTATAAAGTTTCATTTAATTAAAAGTATAAAATTGCCAGTGTAGAGTAAAATCCAACTTGAAATTTAGGCGCCAACTTTTAATTGGAAACACTGTTTAGAAAGTGTAAGTATTGCACAAGTAGGAATTTGAATAATATATATCAACTCCTATAAAATCTAGGGTACGTCCGTGCGTACGTGAGTGACATTATAATATAAAAGCTGATTTAACTCATCATTTATAATACTTAAACAAAACCTAGCGTGGGTTATTATTTGGGGTTATAAATACAACTGAAATCAATAATATAATGTCTTGTGGAGTAGATTTTTGTATATGAGTTAGAGAACTAATGTAGGCTATAATACATTATAAGATTTGCTTGAGGTTATAAAAACAATATAAATACAACCTTTTATCATCAATATGGTCATTTATACAATTTTGAAAAAAAAAACACTACACCATTTGAAAAGCTTATTAAAAAGAAACAGAATGGCGCAAATTAGAGCTTAATATCTTACTTCGTTTCAAAGTAATGGACAATCAAAGTTTTGGAGAATTGTATTTTTATTAATTAAGAACAGCAAAGGAAGTTCTTGTCCGTAAAATAATTTCAACCTTGTCTTTGTTTGAGCGATTCATTTGTAAAAAGGCAAAACTGAGTGCTAGCACAACAATTATCAGGAACAAAATGAGGGAGGTATTGCTATCTTATCAGTACATGAAAAGTGGTGCTTCTCTGTTACGCGTACAGTAGAGAATGTTAGGAGGAAATTACAAGGGTTGTATTCCCGATTCCATTTGCATTTATTTCCCCAAAGATTTTCATTTACACATATAAACTCAAATAAATCAGTGGTACCGTACTACATTTATTTACAGTTGATATTTTTTAAATGTGTGTATTTGTTAAATATTTAACCTCAACCTACAACTAACTTATTCCTAATATTAACAAATTAATAACCTGCTTTGATGTTATAATAAAAATATTATTTTCCAAAACTTTGATTGTTCATTACTTTGAAACGAAGCAAGATACTAAGCTCTAGTTTGCGCCATTCTGTTTCTTTTTAATAAGCTTTTCAAATGGTGTAGTGTTTTTTTTTCCTGTTATGCAACACAAGATATATACACAGTTTTGTTAACTTATTTTCAGTAACAAAATAATAAAGTGGATTAAAGGAACTTTATGAACACCCTGTATACATCGTATTACAATGTAGTATGGGGACTATCTACTACTTTTACATATGGCGTCGCTGTAATCACTTGTCCATTTAGTATTCCCAATGCTCATGCAGTTGCAAGATAGATGACCACTATATTGATGAGACGTCCTTTATTTGAATCATTTACTAGAAATATTCAGACATAATATATCAGATATTGACTCGTAGGCGGGTTACACACTGACGTGGCGTGGCTGTCACGCAGAGGCACGCTGCATGAGTCGTGCCAGTGCATCCGCGAGTACGATGCAAGGAGCTTACACACTGGAATAGCGCCGCATGGCCGTACATTTATATCTGACTATACTCAGCATGTTAAAAAATGTCAACAAGTGAAGACGAGCTGTTCCTTTTGTTAGATGTAGTTGTAAGACGAATGCGTAAAAGAAAGATAGGCTTTTCATGACAATACTGGATTCACCCTTATTGGAAAAACAATGGACAATGAAGTCAATTTGTGGTGACGAAAGATTTGGAGCTGTACAAAGAAAATTTTCAAAATTTGTATAGGATGAAAAAGTTACTTTTAATATTCTTTGCTCTAAAATGAAACGTCATTGTATCATAAAAGATACAAATTTCTGCTTAGCCGTGAGTGTTGAGGAGAGACTACTAATATTTTTAAGGTAAGATTACGTAAATAATTGTATGCCGTATGGGTGTGCTCTACCTCTCTGACTAAGCCAAAAATAAGGGTCTGGTAAGTCTGGTAATTACAATATCACTTGGGAACTATAAGAGATCAAATTATTCTTCGACATTTGTCGTACAGATTAGATTAGCCCCGAAGTCAGTATAGAAAGTTTTTTTTTTTAATATCAATAATTGTTTGTTTCACAAATCAATAAAAAACCAAAATTATAGTATTTTTAATGTTAGTATAATAATTGATGAGCTTATTACTGTGAAGCTTATTATAGCTGTGAAGTAAACTGTTTTTATTTCAAATACCTAATCTTTAGGTCCGTAAACGTGAGATACTAGCAATATGAGCGAACGAATTTTTTTAGAGTACCCCTATTTGTCACCGAGATAGAGCGCCCCCTAAAACGTTTATGTATTTTATACTGCTTTTTTTATAGGTTAAAAAAATTTAAATACCACTTATGCACTTGTCTAAATTTGCAGCATTTCATAACATTTCATGACACTTCATAACAAGCATAGTAAATTTATTTTAATTTAGTTAACAGATTTGAATAAAATTAAATTAAATACACGTATTAATAGAGTATATTATTACACACATTCTGACGAAAAATCATCAAGATACAATAAATTTGAACTAACGGTACTTAATTTATAAATTATTAATATAAAAATTTTAGTATCGAAAACATATGTACTTTGTACACAAAATTTACAATATATTTTAAAAATGTACATATCTTTTGATCTATATATTCGAATGTAAATATTAAAAAAGATTTGGATTCATAATAAAATGTTCTATAACTTATTATATTCATATATAATACATAGTTAAAATAAATGTCAAATAATACAAAATAAAAAAAAAACATTCTTCAACATTTGTCGAAAATGAAATAGTAATTTGTATAGGCCTAATCAGTAAAGGTATTCAAATTTGTTATAATAATCTGATTTGTTTATATTATTATTATAGATATGCGTTCTATATGCGGTTCAAATTTTATTGCACTCGGTTAAATATTTCTAAAGTTATTAAATTTAGAACCTGTGGAACACAATTCAACCCTGAATTAAACCCTGACGAAACAAAACATTTGACGGAACAACATCTCATGTGTTCAATAAATGTCTTTAATAGCACTCCCTCCCAACTCTCGTAACCCATTACTGGTAAAGTACAATTAACCAGTAATGTGTGTGAATTAGAGACACTTAATGCAGTCTCTAAAGTCACACTTATCCTACAATAAGACTCCTTACAAAACTAACGCTTCCATTCTCCTGCTTTTTAATTCGACAATATTGTCAAACTTCGCTTAATTTATTCCGTCAAGACGTTCGTTTCTTCCCTTATCTAACATCAAATTAATCTCTGAGAGCGTTAAAGTCAGCCTCCTCGAGTCGGCGGTATTGTCCAGCACTTTTATAAATTACGACAAAGTTTTTCCCTGCTGACGAAGCAATACTATTGAATTCTGCTTAGCTAATTTGAATTGTCTCAAGTAAAAACAATTATTGAAGCAACGGGAACAGAAATGTAAACCAGAGGAGACGTCAGCCAGTGCTGCCAACCAATTTATTTTAATGAGCGTTTCCTTTCACAATAAAGCCGAGCACTACAGTCAGACCCGGCTGCGGTTAACGGTGTTTCCTCCCGACATTTATAATACATACGCTGCGGATTACACGTGTCGAAACAACCTCAATATGTTACATCTGTCAAATTAATTGTTTAACAAACCGGGAGTAAATAATTTCGCCTCACCCCCATCCCCCACTTATATTGTGCATTAACTTGAAAGTTGACTTTATCGCCTAATTTACATATTTTTGTAAACATTTGGGTGTACTCCTAAAACTATAACAGATAAAACAGCTGATTGGGATCAAAAGTACAGCAACAGACGTTTATTGAATGCATTTATATTCATTGCCATAGTAACCAACTTAGCAAATTTAGAATCGGTTAATTATTATTCTTAAAAACAAACAGCTTTTTTAGATTATGTTAAAAAAGTAAAAGCAAACACAAACAAAAAGTCAACGATAAAGTCTTACTGTATTATAATTCAAACACCTGTTGTTTCATACATAAATAAAACAGCTGAATGGATAAAAACTCAATTTTAGGTGAGCCGTAATTGAACCAGAACATGGATCTTGAAATCATTTACATTCTCTAACATAGCAACCAACTTGGCGAATTTAGAAACAGGTAATAATTAATTCTTTACAACTAAAAGTAGTCTTTATGTTAGATTAAAGCAAACACAAACAAAACTCATTGACAAATTTACTGTATTTATAATTTAAAGAGCTGATGTTACATATTATATTGTTTTCATTAGTTGGCATTAAAAATACTTGTTTGAAATGTTGACTATTGATTGGTCACCACTGCCCTCATCACCAATCACAATCGAAGTTAATTTGCCCTAATCAAACGTAATTTCTGTGAAAATACCAGAATATACAACGAATCGCATTGAATCGCAAATAGGGTCAGTGAGCGAAGCGAGCAAGGGTGGTGCCCCTTAGTAAATACATACATTTTTGAAATGGTATATTTTACTTTGTTTAAATCTTAATCCTCAAACTTTATCTCCTAATTTACTTTAAAACATACTTATTCAAACCATACTACTTGGGAGATGATTCACACAGATACGGTAAGTGATGGGAACAGAAGAGCAAGTCTGATAAAGTTAGTTTATCTACAATCTGTGTTCAACACAAATCTACAACGGTAGACTGTATCTCACGTCTGTAGTAACATTATGACAGCCTTGGGACTTACTTTAAGTAAAGTTAAATATAACTTTTGCTGACTGATATAACTCTAGACAACTCATATAGAGAATGTACTGACCTGGTTTGGCGTTAATCTCAACTCGGATGTACTTGAATAATTAAAACTATGAAATTACCTTAGTTCCCTTTCATGTTAACAAATATAATAGTAGGTCTGTGATCACTAAACAACGCCAAAAAAATCTAAAATCTGTTCTTTATTGCAAATTTCTATAAAAAAAGATTTTTACCTAATAGGAATTAGACAAAAATGATGATTCTCGAAACATAATATGGCATAATAGTAATGCGATGTTAGGGAGACATACAACTGGGATAGATAAAGGTATGATTATCTCTTTTAAATCCAATAATGTACAAAATCTGACAAATTAGTTTACATACGTTTATTGTAATCACAACGCAAATTTGCTGTATACGAATTTTTTATTTCATAAACCTCTTTCGCTTCAGTTCACATTGTCCACTTGTAATATCGATGCAATCTATAGTTATATATAAATAAAATTGAAATGTTTGTCTGTGATTTCAAAATTAATTCTTTTCTTAGCTCTTACGGTTATTTACACTTTACCAACACCTAAACATGCATATTTTAAAGTTTTGTCTGTCTGTCTATCTGTCTGTTTGTCCGTGCTAATCTCCAGAATGGCTGAACCAATTTTGACGAAACTTTCATTGGCATGTCTCTACACTTGAAGGGCTGAGAAGCCAATGGGTACAAGTGACATTTTTTGAATAATGGAGTTAAGTGCAGAAACTGGCTCTTGAACACTTTACAGTGTTTGTGGCCAAGGAATGTAACTGTAACTCTATCATGTGCTGAGATCTAGTGGCGAACAAAACTACTTCGTAGAAGGGCTGTTTTACTTGGAAGCCAAGGGATACATGTGATGCAAGTCACTTTACTTAACATAGGTAATTTACTTGTAACCCATGTTTTATTACATAGCTTCTAATTCCTGTCAAATTTCGTATTTCCTATGTTAGGAGATAACCTTTTATTTTTTTTTATTTTAGCGAAAATGAGTAGAAATTACTTTATTTTTTAATTATGAACCTTTCTACGTAATAATCCCTAATATTTTAAGGCGAACGCACATGTGCGTCTATCGCACATAGGCGTAAAATTGGCATGCGAAGCACGCAATGCACTGTTTATCGAAAATACTACCAATGCTAGGGTTGGCGTGCGAAGCACACAATGCAATGTGTATTGAAAATAATCCCAATATGGGGCGTGCAATGTACTGTGCGTCGGCCGCTTCTCATGGTGTTCTGTGTCAAGCTCACATGTGCTTCCTTAGCAGGAAACGTGTCCCTCCCCCCAGCCCAGGGGTACAAGTCAAAATTTTTATAAAATATTGGCTGATAAAAAAGAATAAGAGGATGAAAATCAAATTAATATTTGTTATTATGTTAGTCTAGAAATTAGCAATTACAAATATACTAGTTTTAGTGATCATGGTTTTACCTGGATTTGATTATAACAGTTTAACTTTAAACTGAGTTTTCTCAAAACTAACTTCACTACACTTATACCCCTTGGCGTCTCAGTCCTTCAGAATATCAGAATTTATCAGAATATAATCTAGGCTACTTTTATCCCGGAAATATTAAGGGTTTTTTGTGAACGGACGCGACACGCGGCCATTATAAATAAAACAACTGATTTGGAGCAAAATCTTACCACTTTGACAAGATCGTCTGTGTTTTAATTTGCTGTATACTCTAGTTTAACAATTAAATATATATATCAAAACAATGTGCAATAATGTGAAATGTATTCATAGATATTAAAACACCACAAAACCTGATTTGCAAGTTTTATGTTCGTTCTAGAGCTATGAGTAACAAACTTGTGGAAACGGAATGTTTAGTGTTTATTGGTGAGTAGCTAATATAATATAAGTAGGCCTAAAAGTAAAAAAAGCCTAGATACATAGATTGATTTAGTCGAAACTTACTGTTTTTTTGGGCCATGTAACTTGGATCTAAAATAGTTTGTTTTAATTGCATGAAATGGTAAGGCACAATATTTATCCGCTAGGCGTTCTATTGATTTAATCACATCTGCGAGCGAAGCAGCTTGTACCAGCTACTCAGTGATATAATTGTAAATCACAATGTCAAAAAAAACGGCAGGATTCGATAAGATTCGCGCTAGGGATATGAAAGAAAATTCACAAATTATCACCGAAACTATATCTACCGGATCTACATCGTTAAGGGTTTTCAACATGATAAATGTAGCGCTTACAATTAATTATAAGAAGTAGGAATATACTATAGCAACTAATAATTCAAGGTGAACAAAAGAGTATAGCGCATGAGCGTGGTAGTATTGTTTGTTTTGTCTTAAAAGTATAATAAAAATTGTAAATAAACATCTTACTCAAATACCTGAAATACATTTTAGAAAAAATTTAAGATCGTACATTATAATCCTAAGCCTACATAAATAAATGATTTTAGGTTCAAAAATATAAAATACAATTATTGTTTAAATACAATTAAATTATTGTTTTTTAAGATTTTAAATTCAGTAGGCACATATTAGTAATGTTCTAATGTTCATTGTTTAGTGTCCAAGTCACTAATGATTAACAATTAATTAATATAAAGTAATAAATTACCTTATTTTTCCATCATGTGACTTCACTTGTCTTGTCCTTAAGACGCGTTTTGGAA
>JAGFPH010005073.1:0-11948 GCA_018207615.1 Philaenus spumarius | reverse complement strand
AACGAAATAAAATATTCGGATTCCGTGGTGGCATATCATACCAGTTTAAGCAGGAC
Source organism: Philaenus spumarius (assembly GCA_018207615.1). Lineage (NCBI taxonomy): Eukaryota > Metazoa > Arthropoda > Insecta > Hemiptera > Aphrophoridae > Philaenus > Philaenus spumarius. The sequence continues at coordinate 11,892 of JAGFPH010005073.1, read as the reverse complement.
TTGTCGATATCACGAATATTATTACTGGGAGAGAAAATAAATCACATTAAATTGAAAATTGGGCGATGATTTACAGCTTTCAACGGGACATTGCACATTCAATAAACACAAATTTAACACCCCGAGAAAGAGTCGAGTGAATTATTACAAGAGTTTTAGAATTATCGTTATAACAGTTGTTACAAAAATATACCACCCTTTTGGTAACTTTTAGACAACGTAAAGTGAAAGTTTTAGAATGCCTTTGGATGATTAGGAACTACTCTGTCTCAAAATTTTAAATGTAAACATACGGCACGTACACATATTTTTTTGGTCTTTAAGTTATAAACATTTTGATATAAAGCGGTAAGGTATGACAACAACCCTATCCACCATTACGGCAGAAAAACTTTCTTCCCTGAAGTAATGGGGAATTGCCACAAATTTTTGATAGTTTAAAATAGAAAGAAAAGAAATATATTTCGATTAAAAGTCCCCAATTTCACTAACGTTCAATACCAACCCCATTTCCCTTTAATTAGAAAAAACCCTGTTTTGTTTAGTCGGAACATTCATTAAGTTGACAAAATAACCTACATTTTGGATAATGTTTTCGTATCTTATTCGCGAATTTCCATAGGAAAAATGAGCAATTGCAGTGGCCCTTATGGTGAGACCCAAGGTCGGGAGTAACAAATGAGCACCGATCATGGTCCCCAGAACACGTATATCTAGCGGCCGCATTTTAAGTCCGATTTGATCCAAATTTGTTACACGTGTTGGTTGTCAATATCGCTCGGACGAGTTCGTTAGCCAAAAAAATCCAACAACCGGAAGTACGTTTTTTGACCGGAAGTAACAATTTTTTAGAGATTATTACTACGATAGTGAAATTTTTTAGAATTTTTTCTAAAAATATAAATGTAGGATGTTATTCTTCTGCACATTTTGTATTTTTATGCGACCTTATAGCTCGCTTGGTTCCCCTAAAATCGACCAAAACGTAAAATATCATAAAAGTACCCGGTCCGAAACCAAGTGGTGCAAACTCGCTTGGCCACTAGGCGCAAACAAATTCTACTAATATATTGCGTACACACAGACGGCTGTTCAACGCCTTTGTGAGTAGACCTATTTCCCAAATTGTTGGTTGAAACCCTAAAACATAGGCCTATAAACTTAATTTTGGAAATTTGCTCTACTCACGTCAGCGGTCCAGTTGCGTGGTCGAATAACGTTTCTTGTATAAAAATGTTTGTGATTTGAGAACAAAAAATACATTAATGTGTCACAAGCTAAATGAACGGCAGTTGATTTGTTTAAATTAGGATTCACGAAACTCGAATGCTGAAAATTAATTCCATCCAAACAAAATTAAATATTCGCAATTCCGTAGACATGATAACATATCACTTTACGTAGGGTTTGTTGATGTCACAAATATTATTACTGGGAAAGAAAATGAATCACACTATATTAAAAGTTCCTCGATGGAATCGCCTGATTTACAGCTTTCAGTAGGACATTGCACATTCAATAAAAACAAATTTAACACCTCGAGAAAGAGTCTAGTGAATTATTTGGAGAGTTTTGGGTTCGCGTTTACACTGAGTGTGATTTATACCGCGTCTGAAAGTATGGAATTGCACTCCGCAGATTTACAACTCCGGATATTAAATGCTGACTTTTAATTCTAAAACTCTTGGCAAGATTTAAGTCTGCGAAAGTAACTGCGAATTTCACCGCTGATAACATTTTATAAGACATTTTTTAGTTATTCACAAATATAACTTCAGAGTAAAGCCCTCTGAGGATGACGACTATATCATTGAAATGTGCATAATGGTAGTACAATAAACATAACTTTTCATTAAATTGTTCTGTTATTGTTTTTTGTTCCTTCTATTTCTGGTTCAGGGTTTCATTCAATCGCTGTGAATTTAGTCGCCACAGTGCTCTTCAACTTTTTAAGTAACTTCTGATTTCAGTTGAAATTCAACTACTATAAAATCCAGTGTACGTACGTCCGTAGTTACCTTTCTTTTATTAACATTTTAATAAGCAAAATCCCTCCACAAACTGATCCCACTATACGTTTTGATTTTTACCCACCCAGCTCTGATAAAATGGTTTCAGTAATTTCTGATAAAAACACCATTCGGGGTTCATAGATAGTTACAAAATAAAACACGTTTTTTACAATATTTTGTTCAGACATTTGACATTATATGTGTGTAAAGAAAATAATACACTAAGTTTCCAGAGTCCAACTCACGTCATCAAGTGACTCAAACTAAAACTAACTAGAACAGATTTTAAATTAAATAGAAAGCATAAACCTAGAGGACTAACTAGGCTTATGTTAGAAATCTAACCTGAATATTATCTGAAACTCTTCCAGTACATCCATTTCCCTGCTTTTGATGCACGTTTTTATTATTTTCTTGGTTGGAAAAGTATAGTTATCCTGATCCGTCTAAATCTAGAAGTCTATGTTAGATGTATAACCTAAAAATACAACTGAAGTTAAGAATAATTCGATCAAGCAGATAAACCGTGAGTTGAGCGAATTTACAAAATTCAGTTCATATATTATGTACAATTACTTTTATTTTAACTTGCTTTTGAGATCTATTTCGTCCCGTAAATTGACGACCGTTCTTTTGACTTAACAGAGTCATTTTCAAGTCACACACAACAACAGTACCACACTACAACAATCACATTAGTTAAATAGTTTACATTACATACACAATATGTACCGTGATTACACGGATTGTCAATTGATTAAATAAACGTGGATGCATCCTCTCTTGTACGTAATCAAGTTTGAAATGGTTGTGTATGTTCGGGTTGAGTAGAGGTGGGGGAGGTTAAAGTTTAGGCTTCTCTACTACAAACTTTGTCTATTATTTTGTTATATAAAGAATGAGATTTCGATTTCAGTTTAACTTATTATTTTACGATTTCTAAAAGGTTGTTTTTGGAATATTTGTCTATTTGAAACTCTTCCAGTAAATCCATTTCCCTGCTTTTGATTTTTAATAATTCCATATTTTCTTTGATAGAAGAGTACAGCTGCCCTGATTCGACAAGGTGTTCAGCGTAGGTTGAGCTCTGTTTAACAGCATTTTTAGGTTTATGTACCTGGAATCTTGGTTGCAGCGTGCAGCCTTGAATTGTAGTATGCTTCGGTTCGCTCGAAAAGGACAAACTCACATCGTGAGCCGTACCAGAGGCTGAGGAGCAAACACATTTTATACTAATACATTCCGTGCCTTCGTGAGTGGCCCAATTTCCCAAATAGTAATTAGATGATACAATAAATTCGCTCAAATCACGTCAGCGTCAGCGGTTCGGCTGCTTTGTCGAGTTATTGTATCCTACATTGTCAACAAATCTAAAATGGAAAAAGATTAGGAAGATCCGTTAAACCAAAATAATAAATTTAAAAGATGACAATGGAAAGTATTAACGAAGGGCACATTGTGGATGCAAATACTCGGCTTTTGTTTAAATTAGAATTCAAACTCTGTTTTTATTTCCAATTACTGAAGCGAATAAATAGACGTTGTGAAAACATTGTAAAACAAACAGCATCCCATGTTTAGTCAAGTGTGTTTGTTTTAAAACATGTAGTTTATTGATTGGACCAATTCTTTAACTAAATTATAATCTGTACAAGTGACTTCATAGAGTCTTGTCCATTCCCATATATGAAATCATTGATCAATAAAATTAATGTACTGACAATAATATTATATTTATTAATAACTAGTGGACATGGCAATTCTTCGGTAATGCTTGATTTAATTTTAAGGGTTGTTATCCCATTTCGTCCCTTTCACTTAAGTAATCAAATTTAAAATGTCTTTTTTTATATCAACGAAGAATAATATTAAATAATTTTAGCTTTATAATTTGTAGGAATTTAGTGCAATTTATTTTTATTTTATATGTGTAGTTAACCCATTTTAATATATCTGTTTATAGTGAACGTGTTTTCTAAAAAATATTATCTATAAACAACCACGGTACTAGATAATGTGTTTGAATTGTGATTTTTTTTTTAAATTTGTTGAGTTGTTTTTGACCAAAAAAAAAAAAGTAAGTGTATGAATTATTATTAAATTTTAATGGTACTTACTACATTTCATCCCTTTGACTTAAGTAATCAAATTGCAAATAGTTTTGAATACCACTTAAAAGTAATATTAAATAACTTTAACTTTATAGCTTGTAGGAAGTTCGTTGAATTTATATTTATTGTGTAGAGGTAGCAACACCATTTCAATTCCTAAGACTGTAGTAATTGTAAAGTCTAAACACTCCCAACAATGAATGATATGGACAAACTTTGACATTTTTATTGAAATCTATTGAATAGTTTTTGAGTTATAGAGAACAAAAAAACAAACATTTATTTTTATATCAATTAAAGTGTAATTATAAATAACCTTAATTTGCTAAATCTTATGACTTCTGTTGTATTGTAATAAATACGCGTTTTGGAGCCGAAACTCCATCCTCAGTTATTATCTCCTTAGAGGTCATCAAAACATTAAAAACATTAAAACATTCACGTTAAAAATACATAAAACACTACACACACATATACACGTTTTTACATTTTTGAGTTACGTGCGCTCTATTGTTCGGTACGTGAACTACTGAATGGTGCGGTTATTAGGGTTACAGGTAATTTATCTTAGTTTGTCTTATCAGTCCTTTGTATCTCAAGACCGTCTCATACAAAGAGTTTGACTGGAAAGAAAGTTTATCATTGAGTATGTTGTCAGGTGTCTGCTTATATGCCTTGTAAATCTCGTATTATTCAATTGCATTCAACAATCGTTACTTTTTTTTGTATGTGGAGTGGTGTCATATTGTTACTGAAACTTGTGTATGAGTGATTGTTGTCAATTAAGTGTTGCGCAAAGCTGGATCTATTGGCATATAGATTATTTTTGGGCAGATGTTCTTTGTAGCGTTCCAATGAACGTTCTGCCCGTTTGTCCGATGTAGAAGCATTCACAGTTATCACAATTTAATTTATATACACCTGATTTCTTTTCTGTAGGTATGTCGGTGTTTTTTTCGCAAAATTTTTTGTATATTGTTATTAGTGGGATGTGTGATAATAATTGTATGTTTACTGAATGTATTTTTCAGAATTGTAGGCATTAGATTGGTATAATCCACGGCAAAAAATTTCCTTTTGTATTTTCTATTCTGTATAATGTTATGCTTTAATGACAATTTTGTTTTCTTTTGTTTTTCTAATAACCTGTCCACTATTTCACTTTTAAATCCATTTGCTCGAGCGATATGTTTAATAATGTTTATTTCTTCTTCGAAATCTTTATTCTCGAGTGGTATGGATAGGAGACGGTGTACAAAGCTATGTTTCTGTACAAAGCTGCCATTTTCTGTGTGAATGGATGGTATGATTTTGCATGGATAGTTAAATCCGTTGTGGTTTATTTTCTGAAAATTTTGTACTTGAGACTGTCGGATAATTTAATTACGGTTACATCGAGAAAATTAATCCTGTTATTTAACTCGGTTTCCATAGTAAACTGTAATTTGGAATTAATAGACTTCAAATATTTTTTAAGGTTTTCAGCTTGTCTAGTCGTACCGTTGAACTCTATGAATGTACCGTCCACGTATCGTGCATAAAAAATTATATTCTTTACAAACTTGTTAATATTAGAGAGTAAAAATTTGTTTTCGAAGTAATTGAGGAATATGTCAGCCAATAAACCCGATAAAGGCGATCCCATAGCCAGTCCTTCTTCCTGCGTGAAGAAACTACTGTCGAATGTGAAATAATTTTGTTTTAAAACTACATTTAGTTCACTGAAATAATTCATCAATTTCTTGATAACTTATTTTGCCGAATTCAATAAGGCAGTTCTTTAAGATTGACATTGTTTCCTGTATTGGTACGTTGGTGTATAGATTTGTAATGTCTAGTGATATAGTTTATATTATTGCAAGACTTTTATGTTACTGGTTTTATTTACAAAATCTATAGTATTCTTTATTGTATGGTTGTTCTTCATAACTATGTTATTTTTAATGACATTTTAAAGTTTTTTAGTTACCCTATAACTTGGTGCGTTAGTACAATTTATTAGGGGTCGGACTGGAATATTCTGTTTGTGCATTTTTGGTAGGTACGTAACTCAAAAATTTAAAAACGTGTATATGTGTATGTAGTGTTTTATGTGTTTTTAACGTGAATGTTTTAATGCTTTAAATGTTTTGACGACCTCTAAGGAGATAATAACTGAGGATGGAGTTTCGGCTCCGAAACGCGTATTGATTACAATACAACAGAAGTCACAAGACGGAGCAAATTAAGGTTATTTATAATTACACTTTAATTGATATACAATTAGTGACTTGGACACCAAAACAAAAATTGTATTAAATTTATTTTTATATAGAGAGGTATAATAAGTACATTATTTAATTATATATTATTATATAAAAGGCTTTGTCCTGTATAAAGAGATAAGAAATCTTTTAAATATTTTTTTATAATTTTAGGTGTGATTTTTTCCCAAGGAACTTAGATAAAAAGGCAACCAAATGCTGTTCTAACTGTGGAAAAGTATTAGCAAATACCATTCGATTGAAGAATGTGGAGACTCTTTTGATGTGTAAAAGATTTCAAATATTAAATATTTGTCATATTTATTTATTTTTTACCTACCACAAATCTGTATTAATACAGTGTTTTACATAAGAAAAAAATATTGTACTTATTTCAAAAAAAAAAAAAAAAAAAACTAGTTGGAGTACAAAACTATCCCATGCGAGTTTTCGCGTAAAAGGGAATAAAGCGAGTCGGTTGAAGACAGTTTAAAACTACACTCCGCTCCATTCGTTTTAGCTGAATGGATAATTGGGTTAGTTAGGAAAATAACGAATTTCGAAACTCCGCCATCAGCAATCATGTCTAGAAGAAAGAAAAAGTAATTTCATCGACTACAGCCTCATTAAAAGTGCCCCTTTCAACTAATAACAGAGAGATTTATTTTAGTCGGTCGTATTTAAATTATTTGATGACGCTTTTAACAACTTGCTTTATCATTACTGACAGATATTCAAAAAAGGATAAGCCAAAACTAAGAACACAGCTTATTGTTTGAGTGGTTTCTTTTTATAAAATGTCTATAAGTTTGCAATGACTCTTATGGTGAGACCTAAAGTCGAGAGTGGATAATAAGCACCGATAATGGTCCCCAGAACATTTTGTAAACAGTTTCCTAAGTGGCTCAAACAAGTTCGTTAGCCAAAAAAATTCAACAACCGGAAGCACGTTTTTTGTGCGGAAGTAAATTTGTTTTAATATTTTTCGTACTAAAATTAAACTTTATTTGGTGGTTCCTGCAAAGTTGACCAAAAAGTAAAATATCACAAAAGAGCCTGGTAATATTTACCTTGAGAAGCGAATTTTCCGCTGCGAGCAAAGCGAAGCAGTCCGAGGCAGCAAAGCTAGTGTTCAGCTACAAGCCGTGAGGCGACGCTAGTGGCTGAGGAGGAAACAAATTCTACTAATATATTTCGTACAATGAGGCAGCTATTCAGCGCCCTCGTGAGTAAACCTATTTCCTGAATAGTTGGTTGAAACCTTAAAACATATAAACTAAATTTTTGGAATTTGCTCAACTCACGTCAGCGTTTCAGCTGGGTGATCGAATTATTTTAAAATTACATTTGTATTCACAGAAAGCTAATTTTAGTGAATCCAATCGCAAAACTAACAAAGTTAAACCTTTTCTAAGTATGGAACGTAAAACGTTTTTACCCACTCTATCGAGAAAAAACAATCACAAAATGTTGAACTTGATATTTTCTAAATTGTTCGAACTTCTATTTCATTTAATTATGCTTTCAAAACGTGAACACAGTTTCAAAGGGTTGAAATTAAATTTAAGGTTGAAGCAGCGCCAGAGGGGAGCCGATGGAAATGAATTGCCAAAGAAACTTTGATTGACATTCTATAACGTGACCGGACTTGTACAAGATTAACTCTCGTTAATAAGTACAGTCGCGGACTTCAGTGAAATATTTTGGGAAATACATTTTATAGAAATTACAAGAAAAAGAAAACTCAAACAAAATACTGTTTAAGTTTGGCAACTAAACAATTCAATGACAACAAACTGGTGAACAATTCCGTCACGCAGCTGAACCGCTGACGCCGGTTTGAGCGAATTTCCAAATTAAGTTTATATTATTTAGGGTTTCAACTAACTACTTGAGAAATTTGTCCATTTATGGAGGCACCTGAGTGTACGAAATGTATTAGTAGAATTCGTTTGCACCTAAGCCTTAAGCCCCAGCTCAAGCGCCGCTTCGTTCCGCTCGCAGCAGAATTACTTGATATGCGAGTTTGCATTTCTACCTTACGCTTTCAGTTTATGGACTGCTTCGCATTGCTCGCCTTTAATGATATTTTACGTTTCTACGGGATATAAGGTGATGTAAAAATAAACGGTACCAGGAACTGCACATACTTTCTCACAAACATATTTAAATTATTAAACAGATTCACGGTGACTTGTAGGGTGGGGTAGAATAGGAGATTTTGTATTAAAGTTGTTTTCCCATAAAAATCCATAAAATAACGGAAAAACCAATTTTTCTCAAAAATGGCTCTAACGATTTTGATTAAAATTTTACACTTTATAGTACTTTAGGTCCCTAATAAACTATAAAATTTTAATCAAAATCGTTAGAGCCGTTTTTGAGAAAAGTACATTTTCCGTTATTTTATGGGTTTTTATGGGAAAATTACCCTTAAAAATAAAAAATTCACAAAAATGAAAAAACGCCTGGAGATACCGTAGATTAGTACCTCCATACCAAATTTCATCAAAATCGGACGACTGGTTTAGGCTCTAGGTCTGATAACATCCACACAGACACACAGACAGACACCCACACATACAGACACACACAGACATCACTCCGAAAACCACTTTTTTAGGTTCAGGGGGGCCCAAAACGGATATTTCCACCTAAAACTCAAACTCGAAAATTTTGACGAATACAATACTTTCTCCATATACTATGGTATAGGGGGAGAAAGTAAAAATGAATTGTGCAGAATAAAATCTCAAGTATACTGTTTTTAGATAAAACCCCAAAATTTTCATTCTTGTATGAAAAATTTCAAAAATGTTTTCCTTTTGGTCGAAAAACGTGCTTCCGGTTCTTGGAATTTGTTGGGTAACGAACTTGTTCGAGCTGCTTAGAAAACCGGCGTGAGTACCAATTGTGGACCAAATTTGACGTAACATGCGGCGGTTGGAGTGCTAATAAATAAATAAACGTACATATAAGCACTCCTTAAGCGTCACTGCAATAGCTCATATTTCCTATGGAAATTCGCTATTAATTGTATTTAGTAACAAATTTTTAAAATTCTTATAAAATGTGTATTATTAAAATAACAACACTAAGACGATATTGAATGAAATTAATTTAAACTTTTGAAACGTAGTCTTGGACACGTTGTCAAATTGAACAATACGCCCATTCAAACACTGCTGAACGTAGGTGGCGTGACATTTGTGATAATGTACAGAAATACGGGAGAAAAAGAAACACATTGTGTCGGTTACCTAGCAGACTATTTATTGAAAGCGAACAGAATTCATAACGTCCCAGTGACGGTTAGTTTTGGCGAAACTTTAACCCCTCCCTCCCCACACATATAAGATACATTATTTAGCCTATTATTACAAAATTTAAATAGGAAATATGAGCTATTGCAGTGACCCTTATTTTGAGACCTAAAGGTCGGGAGTAGTAAATGAGTACCGATCACGGTCGCCAGAAAACATTTTCGGGTGTCATTAAAAACTGTATATACAAGCCTATATATGTATACAAATAAATAAGTGTTGGCCACATTTCAAGTCCGGCTTGATCCAAATTTGGTACACACGTTGGTTGTCTAAGTCACTCGGACGAGATCGTTAGCCAAAATATCTAAGAACAGAAATCACGTTTTTGACTGGAAGAAACTGTTTTTGTAGACTTTTCTTAATAAAATGAAACATTATAAAATATTGTAAAACATTTTCGAACCTTCTTGAACATTCTAAAACATTATCAAACATTTTGTCTGGAATATTTTAGAACGTTCTAAAAATATTCTAGAAGCTTATCTCATTAATTAATATTAATTAATCTCTTATTAATATTCTGGCCAGTATCGGCCACTTCGGTATTTCCCAGAAGCCGTTTGACCAACTGCCCATAAGAAGTACATTGGTGCGATGCCCTCTTTTGACAAATAAATCTCAGAACCCAACATCTGAAGTTCCAAAAAGAAAATTCGTTTATTGATGGGCATGGACGGCTATCATGCCATAAAACCCCCTTGCTGGGGTGGGTTGCGCAATCATACCTGCACGCACGGACACACCTCACTTACATATACATATTGATTTATTAACAGAACTTATCATTTCCTGCCGGTTGGTGCAGATGTGCTCTAATATATTCAACTGTTACAGCTCACTACGTAGTTATCCAAGTATTATCTCTCAAAGTAAGAGTCTAAACGTGGATAAAATTTAAACATAAAAGGTAGCCTAACTTGTGAAACCTGTTTTAAACATTTACCAAAGTTAGTTTACGATATTAAATAGTTGATGCAGAAAACTGACAAACTTCAAGTTAATCGTATGACTCGTGACTTTCAGCTCCAATAAAGTTTCTAACTAATTTAATAACGCCTTGTGAATAATGTCAGAAAGTTACAATCCTTTTGCAAAGTTAATAACACCCAGAATAAATACTCTCGTCGGGGTTACTATCTGTGAGCTTTGCACGTAAACTTGCGCGATCAAGACCAGGTTTTAGATTATGGTGTGTTTTCCTAGCGAAGATGGTTACATTAACTTGATGAACGACTACGCTTGAAATGTTTCTGTAGACTTTTTTACCCATTCCCAGTTTGTCTACTCCATAAACCATGTCCTTCTGTATTAGAGAAATGATGAGCTATTACATTGACTCTTATGTTGATACCTAAGGTGGTCAATGAGCACCGATTATGGTCCACCTTATGGGTATCATTAAAACATATATATGTGTGTGTGTATTTGTGCTCGCACTCTAACGGGGCCAATGTTCGTCCAATTTGGTCAATTTTGACGCAAGGATGTAGGGGATGTAGCAACAAAAAGGCAGTTGACTATTGTAAAAACATTATCAGCAAACCTTTTGCGTTATAACTCGAGGACGATTTTGTAGACGAAAATGCCACCTTAGGAAACAATGATTTTTATTACGGAATTATAAAAAAAAAAGAACACTATTAAAAATTTCCTTTTTTTTTTTGCAGTTTTCACTTATACTTTATAAATCATTAGATAAAGCGCTATAATTTTAATGGAAATGTGGTGGTAAATTAAAACCCCTTTACAATGAGACTTTGTAAGTCTTGATCAGTGCATTTTATATTGAGCAAAATCGTAAAAAACATTGAAAATCTAATTTTTTAAATTATATTTTTGACATTTATAAAGTTAAAGCTTCGGAATTGAGTAAAATAACAATTAATGACTTGTAGATTAACCATGCACAAGTTGGGCTCTTTCGGATATATTGATTTTCATAATTAATAATTTTGAAAAAAAACTAACTTTTTTTTTATATTTAAAGTTTGACTTTATCGCTAACCGTTTAAAAAAATGGCGCCTCGGAAATTTATTTTGCGCATGGGTGTCTGATTCAACAGGTATTTTTAATAACTGTTTACACAATTTAGAGAATTATTTTGAAAAAAAAATGTATATAAACGAATTGTAAGGCAAGGATAAAAATGTTAAAAATTATTCTGAAAGTAAATATCAATAGATTCAAAACATATCGACC